>VYZX01011263.1:58761-131732 GCA_013401335.1 Brachypteracias leptosomus | reverse complement strand
TGAGCCCTAAACGGAGACAGAGGGTTACAACCTTAACCGTATAGTTTTTTTTCCAGACTTCAGCTGGGGAGGTCACTTCCAGGGTCGTCATCCTCATGCGGGACTCTGAACACTGGGGACTTTTAAGATGAATTACGAATATGAAGGAGGTTTGTTGGAGCCTAAGCTGGGGACTGATGGCATCCAAGTGGGTGCAGCTGTGAGAAAGGGTTTGCTGAAGCAGGGCATGGAGGCCACTGCCAGGCAGTGCTGGGGTTTGGTTTCCAGTCACAGGTAGGGATGCTTGCATTTGGCTTCCTAGTAGTGCACACAGGTCTAGAATAAGGCTATAAAATGCTTTTCTTTGGTTCCTTATCTTCTCTGGTGTGAAGGTTTGGGACTTAAAAGGAGGAAAAGAGATCACAGACGTGAAAGTGAGCTCTAGTGAGTAAGGAGGTGATAACACCCAATACTCTGCTCTGTGTGATGCAGTTGGTTTTTCAGGTTTATCTCTTCTTTGGATTAAGAGGCTCTAAGGCACAAGAAGACTTGATGTATTTGCTGCTATATAAAGCTAGTGATGTGTCTATGCTGTGTTGGGTAAAAGAGCAACTGAGGAGTGAGCAGGCATACTTCAGCTTGCCCTCCTTTAGCTGATACAGGTTGTAAAGCAGGGAAAACTCAATAGCAGCCTCATCAGCTGCCTAAAGCCTTTGGCTTGCAATTTGCTTGAGGGGTCTGTTAAAGCCCTTGTACAAGTTAAAGCTTGCTCAGATGTATCTCACAAATTTGCCATCATGTTCCTGAAAATGCTATCTAGGCTTCTCAATAGGCAATAGACAATGTTCAAATCTTTTGAGTGCAGGGTCAGGGAATAATCATGACCTCTTAGACCAGATCCTGTAAATAGAAACACTTCATCCCCTTGGAAATGTACCTTGGTAGTTCTTTTGAAGTCAAAGCAAGAAAGCAGAGCTGACTGGAAGGAAGCTTCTGAGCAGGGTTTATCTAGATTAGTGGCTCTGACAGCTGTCCTCATTCACAGCATTTAAAAAATGTATTGAGATTTGTGGGCAAGTTTGCGACTGATGTGATAAGAGGGCTGTTGGGTAACTAGTCATCTTCTTATCTACAAGTAACTTTGTTCTGTACAAAGCCATGCTTCCAGGTGTAGACAGGACAGAGGTCCAGCTCTGTCTCAAATTAGCGTGCTGCTTCTCTTGGGCTAATGTGCTTGCTTCTACCTGTGTTTTCCCAAATGGAAGTTTTTTAGAAGTTGCTATTATTGAGCCCTACAGAAGTGGTTAGGATACACTGCTATTAGTGAATTTAGGAAATATTATTTTTAATAGTTTACTGCTGGAAGTTAAAATAAAGGTTCAAAAATATGAATAAATAATGAATATGAATAAAGTGTTCAAAAATATGAACATATAGATGTGGGTAATATAGATTTTAGGCAAGTTTCTAAGGCCATCATGAGAGGCTGCTCCCTTTAAGCATGGCCAGCATGCTGGACTGTCTGCCCACTATAGAAATGGTAGAAAATCCAACCTATTTCACTCACAGGTCATATCTGTCTGAATATTGAGTAGCCTGACAGTTTCTCATGTCTTCCAGTAATTTCTAATTTATATAGGAACAAAATTCTTATCTTTTCAGAGATACTATATTTTTTGATTAGTTGTACAGGAAATTACTGGAAGCTGTTTTTTCAGTTTACCTTCTAATATCTGCACAAAACTCAATAAAACTAATACCAATTAGCTGTCAATGACTTTTGAGAACTCTATTAAACAAAAAGTATGAGCAGATTACAATATTTAATATATGTGTCTATGTCAGTTTTAATATCCATTACATTGCTGTATTTCCAAGCCACAAAAGTGACAAGAATGACATGCATGTGTGAAAGAAATTTGTTATGGTTGGTCACTTAAAAAATTGTTTTTCACTATTATTAACTACTGGGTAGTCAGTTATGGATAGTAAATATTCTTTGATATGTAGTATGGATTTTCATGAACTGACACTTTGTACTGAAAAACTTAAAGTATTTGTTCTTATTAATAAGTGTTTTACTGCTGCTTATGAAGTCCTTGAGATATTTTTAATAGCTGTATAGGTTTGTGGGGTGTGTGTAGCTATAGCTACCTTTTACTCTGGGAAAAGGTACTGTTGTGGTTTAAGGTTTGGGGAAGGGGAGGGACAGGTGGAGCGGCTATTCCACTCCCCTTCCTGCCACACTCTATAAAAGGACACAGGAAGTTCCGCTCGCCCCCTCCTCGCTGGGATTGCTGCTGGCTCCGCACGTCTCTGTGGCTGCTACAACTCCATGTGGCTCGGGAGGAATCCAACAACATCTGAAGATTGGTGTTGTATATATTTGTATATATACCTCCCCTTAATACCTCTGTATATTTCCTTTCCTTTGATATCCCTTTTGTTACTCCCTGTTAAAAGGTGTTATCTTAATTTTCCAACTTTGTGTGAGGCCTTTCTTCCTCCCCTGGGAGGGAAAAGGGGAGGGGGAAGAGGGGTGAAACATATTCTGCTCCATGGGGGGTTGCCTTGAGCCTTAAACGGAGACAGAAATTGTGCAAATAGTTCTCAGAGTTGTGTTCAGAACATTTACCAAGTGAATCAGGGAGATAGCAGATTGCTCAAGTGATAATATTAAGCTGTGCCAAAAGTTCAGCAAACCAGCACTGGTGAATAAAAGGGGTCTGGAGCAGAGAACAAGAAAAATGCAAGGCAAAAAAAAGACCTTTTAGGATACTTCCCCAATCATCTGTGACTTAAAAATTTTGGATGCTTGTAGTCGTTAACCCTGGATGATATTTTTTTCCTCTGAATATATGAATATGCTTAAGGCTTGAATCTGTGTAAAATTTCAATGCCAACAGAATCCCACAGGAATAAATCTCAATAGCTCTTTATAATGAAATGTATCTTTTAAATGGTCTGATCATAGGTTAAATACTATGTTCTTTTGAATTTCAAATTTGCATCTGACAATGGTTTCCTCTTAACCAAGTCCAGTTGCTTAGCTCTTATTATTGAAAATGTCTCAACCATGGTCCTGACTTTTAAACATGAGTTTATTGTTATCCTCCCCTGCTTTTTTTTTCTTTTTGTTTTTGTTTTTGTTTTTTCTTTTTGTTTTTTTTTTTCCCTTCCTCCTTGTTTTTGCTGATTAGTAGTCAGTTTAAAATTGAGCAAACGGCAATTGCAGTTTCTGGACTTTCTCAGTGGAAAGTGCAGGGGTCGAGAAGCACCTTTCAAGTGGATTGTGCACTGCAACAGCCACTACAGTAATGCATAAAAAAGACATAATAGATGAACTGCAGAGCAAACTGAATTAGATACAGTTACAGCAGTGTAATGAACTGGTGCCTTTACTAATTAGCCAGGGCTGAAGTGATCTACTGTGGATTATATTCTTTGACTCTCTCTAATAATCTAAGTCACATTTCCCCTGGTTGACATTTACCAAAGGCCTCAAGTTAAATGCATTTTTTCTAGTGTTTCATAGCTCACTTTTGAATGCTCAAAATCTGTATGTTAATGTTGAAAGCTTCAGTTTAAATTGTCCTTTCTGCAATTTTGTACACTTCTAACTTTATTACAGTTATGTCCTTTAAGTCAGATATATCAGACATTACAGCAGTTCTATTAGAGTATAAAACTTGTCTGGACTCAAAAATGGTAATAAAATTTAGGTCCTCTTCACTGGAACTGGCTCTTTATGGGCCTGTTTTCCCAAGGGAATACCCACCAGCTTCTTCAGGGCTTTTTTAGTGTCCAAATCTGTATCAGGCATATGTGATACTGGGTAGAGTGGTTCTGGTTCTGGGCCAAAGGTGTGACTTCAGCGCTGCAGTGACATCTTATCTGATGTTCCCAAAATTACTTCTTCTCTCAGACCTCCTTATTCTATGGGGTTTTGTTTGTTTGTTTTTGTTTGTTTGGAGTTTTTTTTGGGGGGTGGTGTTCCTTTATTTGTTTATATTTTACTCTTTTTTTCCATATTGCTGACTCTGTGCACTTTTATATTACTACTAACTTCAAAAGTTAAAATAATGAAGCTTTAAGTAATATGAAAATGACACATACACATAAAGGTTGAAATACACATCCAAATTTTGAGTATTTGATGTTTCCTTGTGAAGATTTGATGATCCTTGAACTTTGAAATCTTTTCTGAAGTTATAGTTATAGTTTCCAGTTTTATTTCATAACTTGGAGGTCTGTAGTCTAACCTTAACATAGGAGCTGATGTTTTTGTTAATTTGTTGCCTTTGAGAACAGGAGCTTCAGATGAAAAAGTTCTAGTATCATAACACTCATGTCATTCTGCTCATGTTTCATGTTAAGGAATCCTGACTGAGAAATCCAGACATTAGTGTGAGTAATGAGCAATGACAGGTGCTTAGTTAAATATGTTTACAATTTTCTGTTTCTCTCTTTTAAGACAAGTTTGGAATTGTCATCTCGTGTAAACCTCAGGCTCATGTATGTCAGGTGTTGGCATCAGGATTATAAACTTGAAAAATAGAATTGAGCAGTCAACGAATTTTGTATATTCATATTGCTCAAAATATGTGTATGTTGATAGTATTTACTAGCACTTATTTGCATAGGGAAGAAGCCTTTAAATGCTTCTGCTTTTCTGGTCTTTAGCCCCGTAGCATTTATAGCAAAGATGCTGGTAGCTGAGTTGTGTTAATCTGGTGTTCAAAAGAAAATGTCAACCAGACCAGCTATGAAAATTAAACTATTGCAATACCTTTAGGACTTCTTTCTTCCATTAGCTTCAAATGAAAATAAACACAGAGTTTTTTCTATTCTGTACTGAAATTCTTCTGTTCCTATTTCTCTTTTTGTGTGATTTTGAACGACTGTATCTGCATTTCCTTGCTCTTTTCCAGCATCTGTCATTGCTCTTGTGTTCTGTTGCATTTCATTTCTTCCTTTCTTCTTTTAATATTTAAATCCTTCAAACCACCTGAGTTTGTAATGGTCTAGTTTCCCAAATCAACCAAATACCTAATACTTGCCTGCAAGCATACCCCACCTTGGTGCCCATTTAGTGACTTGTACTACGCCCACAGTATCACTCCCTTGAAACAAGGATTATGTTGCCTCCCTGCAGTCTATCTGGTTGGTCTTCAGCAGCTTGAGAGGATTCACAGTCAGCAGTTAATAAATATCTCTTTCTGGATGCATATTCTTTTAAAACATAGCTCCTGGAGTGCCAACCAGAGGATACTGTTACATTTGAATTTTCTAACTATTAGGAATGCAAAAATTATTAGAGCTAGGCTGGCTTTTTTCTTCTATTTGTACAGTTGATGGACTGTTTCATGCTCAGTTCTCTTACAAATGACTCTGAGACAATTCTTGATTATCTGCGTTTGAAGATATGGAGTCTTCCATATAAAGCAGGTAACACTGCTAATCCAAAACCTATGTGAGCTCATGTAAAAGAGCACACTGTGAAAACGGGATTGAGCAGATTGGTCGTACCATATGACCAAATTGACTGAAGAGCTTATAGAACCCTGAATTTAGTGTCCCAAACTAAAGCATCCACAGCAGACGACTGTGCAGTGAGGTTACACTACTTTTGAGTCCTGGACTGCTTTGCTGGCATCATTGCACGTACAGTAGAGTTGTGTGAGCCCAGATATGATGCCTGAATATAATTGAGTTATGATAAGTTGGTGTTGGACTGCAGAGGTGAACAAAGCGTGGTGGTCATATCACTTGGTGCTCTCAGCTGAAAGAAGGGAGGGGAATAGAATGAAAAAGGTGAATGTGTGTGGTCTCATGGGGCTTTCTAAAATGTAAGTTTTTATAGCAACAAGGCTGTGCCTTCTCCTACCAGCAAGAAGGGGCTGGGTGGCTCCTCTGGCTACTGCCCCTGCTGCTGAGGGTTTCGGCTGGAGAGAGCAGGCTTGGGCTGTCCAAAGTGAGAAAACCAACAGTTCAGTGGGGTGGACTATCACAGGCCCATGCTCAAACACATTTCCTGGCCTTTTTTCATGTCATGGCATAAACATAACCAGAGGTAAATATAAGCAAACTGTCTCAGCATAATCAAATAGGATCCTGTGTGTAGCGATTGCACACAGCATAGCTGCATGGAGAGGAGGCAGACGTGGGACTGACTTGCTCAGAAATATCTATAGAGAGCTTCTAAGTTCTCCTGTGCTTTTTGGACAGTGCATCAGGAGCATAGCATGAATTATTGCATTTGCTGATTTGTAGTGTCATACAGGACGAATCACATTTTGTTTGAGTTGCTGCTTCTTGAAAATGATGCAGTGGAACCTATACTTGGCTTGCTTCAATTGCTTCAAGTGGAGGAGGTTATTAAAAGAGATTTTTTAAATCCCAACCCGTGCTATAGCAGAGTATTATATTCCGTTCCTATCACAAGTGCTTGCACAGGTATCCTGGGGAGACAGGCCTCTCCTCTCCTGAGCGCTATTGTAGAGGTATGTAAATGAAGAGTAGGGATTTTATTAGCCTCTTGCACAGCAGTAGATAATTTAAAATCCGGAAAAATGACCATTCTCTTATTTTGTAAAAAGAGACCCTGAAAGATGTACAAGAATGAGCTGAACTTTTATTAAGCATGAATGAAGGTTAACAATGAGTGACTATTCCTGGAAGCGTGTTCTCTTTTGCTGTTCAGCCGTTTTAAATGTAAGTGATCACAATGCAAAGACTTCTGTGTTTTGCAAAATGGGACATGCCTACTAACCTAAACAGAAATCTGTATCTCATAAAAAAAAAAAAGGGGGGGCTTTCCTCTGAAAACAAGCTCATGTTTATTAATGAAAACAAGGTATTTTTTCTTCATGTTTGAAGAATGATTGATACTGAAGTGATTGCTTGTGATCACTCTACTTGCCAGCTTGCTGCTGACTCATGCCATTTGCATCATGTTTGTATACAGGTTAGCAATGGGGATAGCACCATTACCTACTGAATATCTTTAAGGAGAAGTGCCCCATGAAGGACAAATAAGAAATCTTAATATTTAGAATACTATTAAAATATTTCTTATTTTAGAAAGTTTGAATTGGTTTTATTGCTTCAGTTTTACACCAAATTTAAGGTGAAAAGCTTTGTATTTGATGTGAGACTGCTTCCATCTCTTATGAATCTGGTGCTTGATCATTGACTGTGCTGTTGTCATTGACTTTCAGCGAAAATATAATAAGTTTTGCATACATCTCTTCTTCCTTTAAACATAGTTTCTGCACATCATCATAATACACTTTTACTTGGCAAATGTCAGAATTTTGGCACTCAAAAGTATTCTTGGAAGAGTTGTTAGAATAAAGGGAAAGGTAAGATGGTCATTCATCCAGAACTCCAGCCAAACTCTAAATGAGCCATTCTTTGTCTCTGTGTAAGTTCAGATTGCTTTCCTCCCTTTCCCCTTGTTTAGCTCTGTGTGCTTTCATCTGAGACTAAAATAAAAAGACCTAAATTCTTAAAAGGTACATATAGCACCTTTTCAGAGACTCAATAGAACCGAAATAGTTGAGAGTATGTTTTGGGCATTTATCCAAGCCTAAACAAATCTCTACATAGTCTGAGGAACAAGAACTGAATTGCTTTTACAGAAACTGCTTTCAGAGTTGAAGAAGAAAACAGCCAACAAGTACAATAGGCAGAGTAAAACAATTCTGCCTTTCCCAGCTGAATAAGAAATAAGTGGATTCAGCCTGTAGTCTTTTTCTCTTCCATTCACCTGTGAAAGCAGTATATTCAGAGCAGTGTATTTTAACTCAACTTAGAAAAATAGTTAAAAACATTGGATCACCCCAGACAGTCCATGCAACAGTGGGGCAGCGAATGGAGCTTAATTTGTTGTTCAAAGCAATTCACAAAGTGATTTCTACAAATCAGTTCATGGTCTGTAAACTTAGTTCATTTTGTCACATGCAGAAGCAACTTGATTTGTTGCTTTTCCCTGAGTCTGTGTGCTGTGCAATCATGTGCTCTTGGAGTGAATTAATGATTTTCTGTGTGCAGACATTTTCCATTATTCATTTAGAATCCTCTGTTCTCGGTAATATTCTAGTTTGAAACACTATGTATGCAGTCAGAGCAAATTGTTTCAAGTATTTAAATACAAATGTATAGAAAAGAGTTGGCACTTTTTACCAGCCCTTTCTTCACGTAATTGATTGATGTCTTAAACTCACCTGGTTTATTCAGGGAGCATTTCTTCATCTTGGTAGAAAGACCCTGGCTTCTGCTTCACTTGAATGGACAGTTTTGAAATTTCTGTCAGTAGAGCAAACCACGCGCTCTATGTGCATGCATGAAATGGAAAATCACATATATAAAACCTCTAGGGGACATTTTTGTTTGATTAAAAAAATGTTTCCTGACATTGTGGAGAGGTGCATCTGCACGTAGGGAATGCATGTGTGTGTTCCTTGATCATGTGGTGGTTACTGCTTTCAATATACTCCTCCTTCTCCTCCTCCTCTTGGGAGAGACTCTTACCCATGGGCCCTTATGTGAGCAGAGAAGAAAGACAGATCTGTTTCTTTGGCCCGTATCTGCATGGATTTGCACAAGCACAATGTACTGCACCTTTAGTCTGTAGCTTTAAATGTGCAGTGTTAATGCTGAAGATATAACCACATTTTCACTTTGTAAGAGAGGAGAACTTGTTTCTGACTTATCTTTCCCCTTGAAGTGGCTGTTGTATCTGGATACTCAGAATATGCAGGAGGAAATTCTCACATTAGTCAGTTGGCTGCTGATGGTTGAAAGAGGCTTAGAAACAGCATAAAGGTCAAAAATATTGTAGCTGTAAATGCAAGTGTTTAAAGTTGGAGAGAGATTTATGGAAGAGAATAGCATGAATTGGCACTGGAGCCATTTTCTCCCATTATTTCTCTAAATGACTCTTTTAGTAGTGTTGAAATCAAGATAGTCTAGTTTGAAAATTAATGGGAAGGAACAGCAAATAATTAGGAACAATGCTATCAAGTAGGCAAGTACTCTACTTTGACTGCTGGCTTACCTGATCCCATAACTGTGGTGAGTATGAATATAGAATGAAAATAGTAGATTACCTTTCCATCCGCTGTCCATCCCCCCCCATTAAAATGATGTGGTGATATTGTCAAAGGAGTGGTATAGAAATTAATTTAGTTTATTGCAGTTGAGAAATAGAAGATGTCTCTTTTTTTTTCCTAGAAGTGAAGCTCCAAGTATAAATCACTTGTACAAAGACACTGTAGAATTGGGCTGAGGAGGAGCTCTGTATTGGATTGGATCATATACCACTATCTGTAGTTCTCCAGCATGCAGAACACCAGGGCGTGGCATACTTTGCATGTGGTATTCAAAGTCTCAAAACACACAGCCTTACTGGACGTAGCTATGCAGCTTCATGAAGCGTATGGGCCAGATCCTTGGCTGGTTTATGCTGTTGTGGTTCCAGTAATTTCTGAGCACTGCCACTGCCACCAAGTCACAGCTGCTCAAAATCTGCTCAGTTAACTCTCTGCCTGTGGACGAATTTTCTCCAATAAAAGAGCAGTAAAGGCAGCAAGCTCTGTAAGCATTATTATGGTTCTTCTATGGAAATTTGTGAAGAAAGCCACTTTAATGGAGGCAAAAGTAGTCTCTGAATGTAGGTGGTTCTGGCACAGAATATTTAAAGTGTGCCAAGACTGATACAAGAATTACTCTCTGGATCCTTAGGAGTAGCTCTGAGGCAGCACTTGGGAGGTAGAAGAGCCTGCTTCTGATCTGTGAAGGAGAGCTGACAGCAATTGTCCGTGTTCCCTCCCCTGCCTTACAAAGCTGAGCACTTCTGTGTTGAGCATTCAAGCCTGAGTAGATATAGGTGAGAGAGGAGAAGTAATTTTTGGAAAAGAAGAAATCCAAGAGTGTGGATGGCATCAGAGATGAATAGGGTAAACCTGTGGAAACTTCCAAGCCTGTTAAAATCTAGCAGTGATTTGGACTTTCATACCTGAGCTGAACCTGACCCTCCTGAGCATGCAAGTCCAAACTTAACTGGTGGTCCTTAGGAAATACATTGTGTTACACAGTGATCAGAAAGGAAATATTTCATTTTGCTATTTAGCGAACTAAAGAAAAAGTACTACAAGGTTTGAAATAACCTTGAATGCCCTGTGCTATTGCTGTGGGTGTTGAAGGATAGAAATTCTCCCAACACATTTCTCTCTGGGAAAGGGCAGTTCTCTGTTACTGACCTGCTAAACCTCGTGATAATCTTTACCCAGCTATTGCCATTATCACTTCATGGTGAATACATGACATTACATTAACGTAGCTTTTATCCCTTATTGTGATTGCTTAAAGAGAGCAGTTTTGCTGAAAACTGTTTGAACCCCCTAGAAATTTTTCCTCTGCAAACCCAGAAGAATGTTTTGAGTGGCTGAAATCTTCTGTAAATCACTGTATAACTTTACAGCTCCTTACTGAGAGAGAAGGGGCCTTCATACCAAGATCTACTTTTAAATAATGAGCCTTCCTGAAAGGTGTTGGGGTTTTGTTTTTGTTTTTTATTTTATTATGAATGAATCCTTTTTGCTTAGAGAAGAGTACAAAAAGTAATGTTGGGGGTTTTTAATGAAACTGATGGTTTTTAGGTTTCCTTTGTGTCCTAGATGTAAACCTGCTATCATGCTGTGTAGCGCACCACAGATTCACAGAATCCTGAGTGTCAGATACCCACTTCTAAGGGACTATCAAATTAATGAGGTTTTTTTCATGTTATTTTGTCCTTCATTGCTGTCATTAGGATATTTTTTCTTTGAGGACACAGACCTTAAAGCTTAGTAGTCTTGAAAGTATATTCCACACTGGATCAGGTGTACTGTGACTGGGTGCCTTGATGCAAAATTTTACAGATTTTTACATTTTTAAAAAATGCTGAGTTTCTGTCTGGGGACACTGTCTTCAATTGTGTTGCCATTTTTAAACTTTGTTAGAAACACTCTTACTCCAATTGGATTACTAGTGTAAATGGCAACCAGCTGAGAAATCATTCCAGCCTTTTGAGTGCTTTGAAAGGAAATCTTTCATGGCTCTTTGTATCCCACATGGCACATAAATTGTGGTGTAGCCTGCTGCAAGTTGTATGTAATAATGGCCTCTGATCTATATTGGCTTAAGAATACAGTTAGGATTCACTAACAGTGCAGAGGAGTTGGAGAGAAAAACATCTTCTCTGTGTATTTTGTGATGCTGTTGTTGCAGTGCAGTGTCTCAAATAGGTTTCATCATACCTGTCAGGGACACAGAAATCTGTACGCCCCAGTCACACTGTTATTGCAACAGAACAAAACAGGAACATACATGAATGCAACAAAGGTAAACTGGACTTGCCACAAATTCTGGATCTGCTCCTTCCCATGTTAACTTAGTTCTTCAAATAACTTCATATTTTTTTATGCTGATGACACTGTTTTCCTTATCACCATAAATCATCCTTTTCTGCTGATGACACTATATTTCTCTATCACCATTAATCATCTATAATGCTTGAGAAGGAAATGTTAATGAAGAATACAATTTATCAAACATCACCCAGTGGGTGGGCTAAAAAGGTGGATTAACTGCAAACCTTATTATAAACAGGGCCAAAATAAACTCGTGACCCAAAGAGAGACTTGTGGTTCTGATGTGAGACCTACTGGAAGAGGTGAAGAGGCCATGAATAGCAGCTGGGGGGGCAAGAAAGGGTTTAGCAGAGTGGGTGAGAGCCTGGGGAAGGCTGGGGCAGTCTGGCAGAGTGGGGAGGGGGTGCTCTGGAAAAACAAGGGCACATCTTTATGTGTGTATCACAGCATGCTTCAGAAAGACAGAGCTTTGCATGACATTGCTCTATCACCCTTTGTAAAGCCATGGCAGAAATGGTGCTTAAAACTTAACTTTTCTCCCCTCTGAGGCCCTCCTGCTCTATGGAAGCACAGGATACCCTCTGATATTTCTCTTGTCCGATCAGAGAATAATCAACTCTTACAAATCAGGGAAAGGAACTTGAGTTGATTGTCAGCAAAGACTGAGAAAACAAGTGCCTCAAGCCATAGCTGTTACTAAGAGAGTGTTTCAGACCTTAATTTAGATAAATCTTTGATTGGCTAGTTTGTCTGTGCTATAAACTTTAAAGACCATGTTAGTTACCTGTCATTTTCAGAGATTGCTTCTATACCCTGTCCACTTGAAGCCTGCATGTTTCCCAGAAGGCGCAGATTTCTTTTTCATTTTTCATTTTTAATTTTTACCACATTTTGATTATGGTATATTATATGGGGTCAGTGTTCAGTCAACTGTTAAATAAATTGCAAATTCTACAAAACACAGCTAGCACAGTCATTACTAACTGTAATGCTGAAACTTCAAGCAAAATTACATCTGGCTACAATGCTATTCAGATGCATAAATTATACAGCCTCTGATTATCTTAAAGAAAATTCAGCCATTAAACTTATTTTATGGGCACAAAACAAGGGGAACTGCCAAAAGGAATCTGTGCATCCTAAAAGTCATGAGAAGAAAAATAATTGGCAAACCTTTTCTGCCTGCAGTTTTATAGAATATTCTCTCTCCCTCCTGATGTTCAATCAGCCTCCACCGCTGGCACAGATAAAATCACACAATGGCAGCACTGGTGGGGAAACGCAGCCTCTGTAGCTTTTGAACAGCAGGTGGGCCAAACATTTCAAATCTGACCCCAAACAGCACGTATCTTTACATGGGGATCTAGAAGGAAGAATCTCCAGGGAAGAAAATTGTAATTCAACGCAAGACAAAATGAGGATGCTTGGTACTGGGCTGTTCAGTGTGCTGCAAAAATGCTCCTGAAAGCTTCCTAGCTGCCATGGTTCATGTGAGGAGTCAGTCCTCTTCGTGTACACATGGGTCATGGATGCGCCTGCATCGGATCTGTATGAAGGCTGGAGATGAATGGAGAATGGAGCCTGGAGCAGCTGATTGCACAACGGCTCCAATGGCATAGAGATTACAGACCACATCTGTGTCAGTAACCCCTTAAACTCAGGGGGAAAGCACATGACTTCTTCCCTTTTTCTTCCACACCCAACTGCATGTCAGTACTGCCAGTGTTACATTCAGAGTTATCTCTGAAGAGAGCACATTGCTTAAAACAATCCTGTCACCACATTTGCTGTTACTTCAATGTATTTTAAACCATTCATATATTTGACAAGTAATTGCCAAAGTAGGTTATATGTCACTGACCTTTATCAAAGTCTGATTTTTTCTCCAAGTCTTGTCTCACAGTTCCCTCCTGTAAAGACATTCAGGGAAGATAATTGCTCCCTAAACTAATTGCCTTCTCTGGTGTTCTTTTCTGGACTTGTGCAAGACAGAGAAAAGCTGACTATTATTTGTTCTTCAAATAGTTCTGAGCTTCTCAAGTGCAGTGTTGCTTTCTTTCTGGAGTATTTCTATCCAGAACTTACGGAGGAAATAATTTTATAATCCAACATGTGATATTATATTAAGTATGAATATGAATAACAGGAGAAATGGGTAGTACCTATGAGTTCCTGTGGAAGTACTGCATTATTATTACTAATGTTATAGAACCTGAATCTATTTTTTTCCTCAGTAATGAATCATAACTATTCAGCATTTCAATCTAATATTCACAAAGAAACAAAGCTTAATGTTGTTTTAACAAATCTCTTCTTTTTAATTCAACTATATGATAGATCCTGACTGATTTAGTTAGTGGCTAGCATATTTTTATCCAAGCAATGAGCTACTCATTGGCCAAAGTATATTAATAGCTCTTAAATATGAACAAAATTATTATTGGTTCTGAATCACGTCAGGGTTTCATATAAATGGTTGGTGCCAGAAGATAGAGAATTCCCATGATGTTACAAAAGTTTTTTAGTCTCATTTTGCTTTTGAAGAAGGCTGCTTCCCTCATGCAAGTGTGGTTATAAGTGTTTAGTACAATGCTTGTCTCCTTAATGTTTATGAGCAGGTTTGAATATATAGCACTTTATAAGGACTAAAGGTTTCCGTTTACCTTTTTTCAGAGTTAGGTACAAACCCTTACTTAGATGCAAGCAGTTTGTTTGCACCTATGTTTGGTTGTCTGTCAGGCTTAGTTCTTGGAAAAATCTGGAAATCCTTTTGTTGAGTCCACTTAATAGCACCTCTAAGCATTTACAATGAATTTCATTGGCAGTGGTGAATGACTTCATCAATAATATTAATATATCCTCTTAATTTGTCAGAAATGTATCAATGTCTTTTTGTTTTCAGCTGCAAGGAATACAAGAACCTATCTTCCTAATAATCTGCTGCACTTAGCTTAAGACAACTTCTGCCCTTGATTTCAATTGTACTCTACTAATTTTAGAATGCTTAAGTATAAATTGCCATTTCTCAACCTGTTGATTATGTAAGGATCTGATTTCCCTGCTTTCTTTGAGCTTATTCCATGCAAGTTTAAATATGGGAGGAAGAGAAAAGCAGGGCTGGGAGAAAGAGGAGAGGAGGAGTTTCCCTCTGCCTTTTTTTAATTTCCCTATCATAGTTAGCCTCTTCTTAAGTGACAATAGAAACAGTTCCTCTGGATATCATGCTACTCAAACGTATTTTAAGTATAAAACCAACATCTTTTAAGTTACCATTATAGAACATATTCAAATCTAACTTAAATAAGTTATGGCAAGTACAAATTAAAAGTTGAGAACAAAAGATGCTGGTTTTGTGCAACTGTAAAGCAAGGTAGTAGTGGTTGTGAGAAGGTGATGGGTAAGTTCTCTACTCAATTGTTGCCTCTGCTACAGGCTTCCTGTGCTAGTGTGGGTGATAATATTTGGGGTTTTTTTCCCCTTGTATTCCTTGGGGTTTTAATCTACAAGTCTCTTTACTCTCATTTTCAGCTTCTCTGAGGAAAGGACTGTCTCATTGGTGTTCAATCCACATAATAAATGAATTTGATAAGCTTATTGGCTGTAGCACTTGGTCCCTACACTCCTGTGAACTCCAGCTTCTGCGAGATGAATCCTGTTGGTGCTGCTTGCCTGTAAAATACTGCAGAAGACATGTTGTCAGTAGAAGCACTGGCTGAAATCATGTCCCCTTCCTGAAATATTTAATCAGAAATACTAATCAATTTGGAATACCTCATTCTCAAATAGGTTTCTGAAAGCAAGGTTTTTTAGCATAATGTCAAAACAAAACTTATGTTCTTGTTTTACTTACGTTATGCTGATATCTTGCTGTATGGAGCAGGCTCCCTGGCCAGGTTGTAAACCTCATGAATTTGGGGACCAAAGACTTCTCTGTTGTGGGAGAGATTCATGGCAGTGCATTGAGGGAGAGAGACTCAATTTTGTGAGTTCTAAATTCATATAAGAAAATGTTTAGACAGATCTCAGCATGAGCTATAAAATGATTATAATTCCCAAGAGACACCACTGCTGTTTTTCCATACCTAAATATTTGAGACTTATTTTTGACAGTTCTTTCTAAATTCAGGGAAAGTACACAGTTTTAATGAAAAAGTGTTGCATTGTTGAAAACCTTGCTGTCAAGTCAACAAATAAGCCAACAGTCCTGGATTTTTATCCATATTCCTTCTTCTCCTTGCTTTTTATCTTGAAATATTCATTTTCTGAAAAATGAGCTTTCAATTTCATCACCATTCTAGGAAGGTTGTGAGGACTATGTTTTAAAAGTTTATAGAAAAAATGTTTGCTTTTTGGTAGAAAAAGGAGCAGAACACTAGTGTCTGGATAGCAATACACTAAAGAAACAAACTTATGCAAGAAAACTTTCTGTTCTAGGGAGAGGAAGAATGTCCAATTTACATACAGATTTATATTTTTTTAAAAAAGGAGGTCTGCTTCAGAGGAGCTGTTGATAGCTAAGCTAACACTTTGACCTTTGACTTTTGTTCTAGTTTTCTGTAGCTCAGGCTGCAGTAAGAACAGTGGTGACTCTCATCACATTTTGTTTGTATCTGCCATAGTGGAGTTCTGGTAGATTTTTGGACCACTAAGCCACAGTAAATGAGGATGTGTGTAACAGCAGGAATCCCCAGACACCTCACCTTGCTGTTAGAGAGATGTGTTCAACACCCTTTGAAAGCTATTCAGTATACTGTATTTCTTCCAAACTTTATTTACCCTTTTTCCAGTATTCTGAAGCTCAAATATTCTCACAAAGATAGCTGCTGCCCCAGTGTTTTATACTGCTGTATGTGACAGCCTTTCTACTGTGGAGGTTTTAAAGTTAGTAAACTTACACTGCAGACATGCTCTTTCTGTGTGAGAATGTGGATCGCAATCTTTTAGAAAAAAGGAAACATTTAGAAATTGGGAAGCTATCTAGAAGCACAAATATATATATTTTTTACTGCAGTTAAAATGGATAAATGTCTTCTGTGCATTTCCTATCTTCATTTTAGTGACCTGCAGCAGAAGTTTAAAAGGAAATTGAAAAAAAAAAAAATTATCTCCATTGAATGATTAAAAAACAATATTGCAAATTCTGTAAGCAGTGGATTATTAGAAATAGAATTTTGTACTCCCCCTTCTGGTTGTGCTTTTAAGGAGTGTGCACACATGGAAGACAGGAGTAAAATTGTCAATTTGCTATTTGAAAACAGTTTTAACATCTATTTCTAACTGTGAAATATTTCAGCTAGGGAGCATATAATTTTTTCTATTAAGATGCTGTGTGTATATAATTTAAAATAACAATGCAAGCAGATATGCTAGTGTTGTGGTGTTTTTCATTTCAAGCAACTTAAAAAGAGAACAATTTCTGTTTGCTTAGGATTGCAATCTGATAGTCCCTCTCACATGGAGCAGTATTTAATGACTTAAATGTTCCTACCGAGATCAATAAGTTTACTGAAGACACAAAGTTTGGGTCACACAAGCAAAGTCAGAAGGGTGGTAAGCTAACAGGTACCGAAGGCTTATTAGCAATGTAAGGTCACTAAGCAGTGCAAACAGAAATGTATTTATTACAAAATCCTGCCTCCACAAGAAAAGCATAAAATTCTACCAGTGTAGCACAAAATGCAACAGTCTAAAATAACTTTCTTGTGGTAAACAGAATTAAGTTTTTCATCTGTACATGCAACAAAAGACAGGTTTCGGTATGAAGCCTTGGCAGTACGTGGATTTTTTTGGGGCTGCAGACTTGCACACCCTTGCTGCACGTACCCGTTTGTTCTGCTGGTGCAAGTGCTGGCAGAAGTGCCCATGTCCCTGCAGGTGTGGTAATGACTTTGCTACAACTGCGCCAGCTGTGGATTGGGCCCGCTGAAGCCTCATTTATTTGAGACTTGCATTATTAAAAGTGTGCTATTTAATTCATTGGGGAAGCTGCCGTCAGTTTAGAAGTGCTAGCAATGCTTAGTAGTTTACGTGTTCTGAGAGCCCAACAAACATCATCTACTTCAGTTACATAGTGTTAGCACTTTCGGATGCCTGGTTGCTTTCTCAAATTGTGCTGCCTTTCTAATTAAATCAGACTTGGGGATTTGAAATTGAATTGGTGTGAAGTACACAATAAGAGACTGCAAGTAATTTAAGACTGGGAAGGCCGGGATCTGTACTTAACTACCATGGAAAGGCAGAGGAACCTTGGAACTACCATGGAAAGGTTGCTGCCTTCCTGTCTTGTGACCATGTCCCACTACAGGACACTCTGTAAACAATTCTAATGCTGTCATGTTTTATTCCATAAATAATTTTTGTTCTTAAATGAAATATGACTTTCCTTCCTGTAGTGCTGCTTTAAATTAGATGACAGAAGCATCACATTCTCAAATTTGACTACAGTCATCAGCATTGAGAAGGAAAAATTGAATGATTCATAAAAGCATCCTAAAGCTGCTGAAACAGGACAAAAGATGACACTTGGAAAGTTTACTTGGGAAGTAAACCACTCTTCAAAGGAATATAAACCATGTGTTTCAAAAATAGGAATAAGAGGTATTTTTGGGTAGTAGCACTACATTGTATTTATTTCAAAATGGACAATAAACAGAAACTGCAGATCAAATCTACAGATGGTGGCTGTGTTAAAAGTAAAGACAGCAGGCCTTCCAGCCTTTCCAGCAGAATAACTGAGAAAGTAAATTATATGACAACAATATCACTTAGGAAAGGAAAAAGATGAACACCTCTGATCACAGTGTAAGAGATATGACATCGTGAAAATGGCAACTATAAACCTAAGAGGTCTAGGGAGGGCAAGTAGTGTTTCAGATAAAAGTATGAAACAAGGGTTACTTGCATTGTAAGGAAAACAAGAAACGTATACTGTCGAAAGTTACAGCCTTGGGCAGAGTGGCCTCATTGTTGAACAAATAATTAGATGAAACCCTCAATTTTTTATATTTATTTCTCTATGCCTTATAGTTAAAATTGCTTCTTTGCAAGCTTCTTGCAGCTTTTAGAAGAAGTACAGGGGCCCATTGCTTAGAAAACTTTACACAATGCAGCAATTCATGTGGGGCATCTTCAATATTGCCATTTTGCAATGCCTCATTTCAAGACCATAAAACTCCAATATAACTAGACAAGCCATTGCTGTGATACATGACAAAGCTGGCATTCCCAAACAACATAATTTTGTGTGCATTTAATTAAAACACATATACTGTTTGCACATTCAGCTGAAATCAAACATGGTGCCCACACATTCATCAGAAACTGAAGCATGGCGACTGTTAAAGCACAAGGAAATAGGTTATGGTTCTGATAGCGTAGTCTGTATTAGTGTAATGCAGAGGTTAATGCACATACTTAATGCAGCATAGTTTTAAAGATTGCTAGGATATCAAATTTGAACCACCTTCCTATCCTTTTGAGAGCATTTTCTCATTTCATACTCCTGTAATCCTTTTAAATATGTATAAATTGTGCTCAAGTTATAAGGTAGAATGATTTTTACATGTATAAAAATATGTTGACTAGTGCCTAAATGCTAGACTCCATGGCTGTCACTGCCTATTGCATATAATTTTCCTAGACACACAGCTAGCCTTAGGCTGTGAAGGTAGGAGCTCTGTGTCAGAAAGACTTTGACAAAAGATATATAGCTTTTAATTTGCTCAAGGAACAGAGGGAGCAGATTTATGACCTAAAATACAAGGCTGAGAATTGGCTGTATACTTTCATGAGGAAATTCACAATGGCTACTTCATACACAGACTGCCTTTTTTGCATGTTGTATAAACAGTTCAGAAAAATTTACAGGGCTATAATTTTTTTAAAAATAAGGTAAATGATAGACCTGTGAATGCATTCTGTATCTTCTATCTCTTCTTGAGCTTACTGTATTTTGTAAAATTATATCTCTAGCCTGCTTTAATTATGATTTTGTGTGTGTAATAGGTTAGATTATTAGCATTTTTGAAGAAAGATTTATGAGGAGGTGCTATTTTGTTTGTTTGTTGGCTATTTTTCATTAAGGTTCTTTGCAAATATTAAAAAGTCTCACAAAAGTGTGAACTCGCAAATAGTTAGGACTAGTTCTACAGGTAATATAAATTCCTGTCGGCTTATCTGAATGAAGTTGCACTGATTTATGCTGGCTGAGGATTTGGCCTGCAGAATTGATCTTGGATTGTAAGAGAGAAACTCTGGCGGTGTCCTCTGTTCTTAACTCCTTTGACAAAGATAGCTTTAGAAAACCATTTTGATGTTGTGGATTTATCCTTTGTCCTGACTGTCAGCAGACATAGCACTTTAAGATCAAAGGGGAAGAGATTTGAAGATTAAATGTCTTTGAACTGAAAGTGTCCTGCAGCCCCATAAATTCCAACAGAGATCACTAAATTGAGAGTGCAATCATCAGCTGATTTGTTTTAATGATGTATGGATCGAAAGCTGCCTCAGAGGTGCTGTAAGCTCTGCACATGCACTCAAAGTGGTACTGAAGGTGCACCTTCAGGGATCCCATGCAGGCAGTTCTCTGATCATCTGCACCATTCCACCTCCAGCAGCTGCTGGGAACAGCACTCCTGAGGCTCTAGTCTCTCCTCTAACTTGTGCACGAATAGGGCTGACCCAATAGGATGGCTCAACCTGTTGCTAGGTCCTCGGTGACACAGAGCTCCCATAATTACAGAAGCCTTATGGTGATACTAATCTCATCAGTATTGCTAGATGAAGGGGTGCAAGGAAGTGGATTTAAGCTTATGGCTATAGTCAGGAGAATATGTGAATGAGACACTCTGATCCACACTGGCACAGACCCAAGGACTGTTCCTCATCATTTCTTTTAAGGCCATATTCAGTTATTAAAGACACTAAGGGATGGAAACTCTACCACATCTTAGAGAATTTCTAGGAGTTAATTATCCTTACAATTAAAAATTGCTGGTTTATTTTTAACTCATCACTTTCTGAAAACTGAATCATGTTGTGATGTCTCCTATTAAAGTGCCATCTACAAAGCTGTAACTGCTAAGTTGAGGAATTGTTGGCTCTAGTAGTGATGGATGTTTCTTTGGAAGTAGTTCTAAAGAGTAACTACTGTGAGTGAACACCTGCAAAAGATAGGGAACAATGACTTGCCTTGTTCTTTAATTCTTCAAAGATTTAGGAACATGAAAACAGTATATTAGAATAAACTCTGGTAGGATTATTCTGCTATAATCCCTATTTATTATTTTGCTTCTCCATGTAATATTAGTATTTGCATGCTAATTAGTGATTAGAACTGAATTTCTAGGAAGAAATTTGTTTTTCTAACAAAACTTGTTTTGAGAGGTAAACTTTTTACTACATTCATTTTTCCTAGATAAACAATCCACTTAAGCCTGTGTGCCAAATGATAACATAAAGATGTTATTTGAAAATAAATTGCTGCCTCAAGTAGCTTCTGTGGTGTATTTGCAAAATGTCTGTTTCAGAAGGGCTGTGGGATTATTGACTTAAGATAAATGGCTAGAGATGATATAATTATGAATTCTATGAGAAGCCCTTATCACAAGAAAGATATAGATTGAAGTTTTGCTTTGTTTTGTTTTGCGGTTTTTTGGGGGTTTTTTTGGTTTGGTTTGTTTTAGCATAATCCATATAAAGAAAAGAATTGAGACATCAGAAAGACAATGATTCATACTGTGACTCTTACTTTTCTTTTTTTCCAAGAGACGCTTGGACACTATTTGTAGCTAAAGGTAGAAAAGGTGGTGGGGTTGCTCTCTATATTAGAGTCTTTTGGCTGCGTAGAAGCCAGCAACTGGGATGGAGTGGTTGAATGTTTATGGGTAAGGATGAGGAGGCAGGACAATGAGGAGGATATCCTATTGGGAGTCTGATACAGACCACCCAACCAGGATGAAGAGGTCAATGAAGAGTTCTTCAGACAGTTGGCTGAAGCCTCAAAATTGCCAGCCCTTGTTCTTGTCGGGGACTTCAATCTACCAGACATCTGTGGGAAATATAATACAGCAGAGAGGAAACAGTCCAGGAAGTTCCTGAAGTATGTGGAAGACAATTTCTTGATGCAGCTGGTAAATGAGCCCACCAGGGCTGCTGCCTTCGTAGACCTGCTCCTTACTAACAGAGAAGGACTAGTGGGAGATGTGGTGGTCAGTGGCCGTCTTGGGCTTAGTGACCATGAAATGATAGAGTTTTCGATTGTAGGCAAAGTCAGGAGGAGGGGCAACAAAACCAGGACTGTGGACTTCTGAAGGGCAGACTTTGGCCTGTTCAGGATGCTGGTTGAGGAAGTTCCTTGGGAGACAGTCCTAAAAGGCAAAGGGGCCCAGGGAGGCTGGACCTTGTTCGAGAAAGAAGTCTTCGAGGCACTAGAGTGGGCTGTCCCTGTGTGCCGCAAGATGAATGGGTGGGGAAAAAGGGTGGCCTGGATCAACAGGGAGCTTTTGCTGGGACTTGGGAGAAAGCAGAGAGTCTACCACCTCTGGAAGAAGGGGCAAGCTACTCAAGAAAAATACAGGGATTTAGTCAGATCATGTAGGAAAAACATTAGAGAGGTAAAAGCTCAACTAGAATTCAGTCGGGCTGCTGTGGCGAGAGATTATAAAAAGTAATTTTACAAATATATCAATAACAAAAAAAAAGAACCAAAGAGAGTCTCCATCCTTTATGGGATGAGAGGGCAAACATTGTCACTGAGGACAAGGAAGAGGCTGAGGTACTTAATGTCACCTTTGCCTCTGTCTTTAACACCATTTATCCTCAGGGTACTCTCCCCCCCCAAGCTTGAAGACAGTGATGGAGACCACAGTAATCCCCTTGTAATCCAGGAAGTGGCAGTTAATGACCTGCTAGGCCAGTTGGACACGCACAAGTCTATGGGGCCGGATGAGATCCACCTGAAAGTGCTGAGGGAGCTGGTGAAGGAACTTGCCAAGCCACTCTCCATTATTTATCCATTATTATCAGGTTAAGGGGAGAGGTCCCAGATGACTGGAAACTTGCTGATGTGATGCCCATCTACAAGAAGGGCGGGAAGGAGGATCCGTGGAACTACAGGCCTGTCAGCCTGACCTCGGTACTGGAGAACATTATGGACAGGTTCATCTTGGACGTGCTCACATGGCAAGTGTGGGACTACTGGGGGATCAGGCCTAGCCAGCGTGGGTTCATGAAGGGCAGGTCCTGTTTGACCAACCTCATCTCTTTCTACAACCAGGTGTCCCGCCTAGTGGATAAGGGCAAGGCGGTGGATGTTGTCTACCTGGACTTCGGTAAGGCATTTGACACCATCTCCCACAGCATTCTGCTGGAGAAGCTGGCAGCTCACGGCACAGACAGGTGGACTCTTCACTGGGTTAAAAACCAGCTGGATGGCCGAGCCCAGAGGGTTGTGATGAATGGAGGTAAATCCAGTTGGTGGCTCGTCACNCAACTACCTAAAAGGAGGTTGTAGTGAGGCTGATGTTGGTCTCTTCTCACAAGTAACTAGCAATAGGACAAGAGGAAATGGCCTCAAGTTGCACCAGGGGAGGTTTAGATTGGATATTAGGAGGAAATTCTTTACTGAAAGAGTGGTCAGGCACTGGAACAGATTGCTTAGAAAGGTGAAGTCACTGTCCTTGGAGGCGAAAGATGAGTGGATGTGGCGCTTCGGGACATGGTCTAGGGGTCAGGGAGATGTTGGACAAAGGTTGGACTTTATGATCCTGGTGGTCCTTTCCAACCTAAATGATTCTATGATTCTATGATAACTCACTAGATTTCAACAAATGCAGCATTTACTGAACTGCAAAGCTGAACTGCATTTTCTGAAGTGAAAATGAAAATAAAATAAAACATGGTTTCCTGCATTTAAAAGTGAGACTCCTGGAGCAAATAGCAGCTTTCCAGTGAAATCATCTTGGGGTTTTATGGAAAAAAGAGTGAAAACTAAATTTCTAGTACCTGGCATAATGATGCATAACTATGTAAAATACACTTAAAGATGTGGAGATCAGGTTTGGTGGCATTGCCCCGTACGGTTTTAAACAGTAGGCACTTTAAGACTCTATAAACCAGATGGTTTTGAAATTACTGCATAAAATCCCTCTAACTTGCCTAATTTGTAGTGATGGTTACTAGTTATATTGATTTCCTTTTTCAGATGGAATTTTTCTAATCTGTCATCTAGTGCTTGAATTTCCTTTTTGCTGTTGATATTCTGGCAGTTTCTAAATGCTCAGCTCATGAATCAGGTCCTGTGAATAGAGGAAAAAGAAGTTTGTTGCTGTTGCAAAGATTTTTATAGACTAAGCACTCTATGTGAAAAACTGTTGCATTTAAGTCAAACTCATCTCAGATTTATTTCTTTCCAGGTAGTTCTGTGCTCTGCTTTCCATATGTTGAAGGACTGCAATGAAATATAAATTTGTGCATGTATAGGAAAACTTCTTATTCTTGTTTCTTGTTTGTTATTGTTCATTCAGAGCTCTGTGACTGATACTGATTTAATTAGTAGGCATACAAGTTGTTCAGTGTCCAAGAAAACATTTTTCTGCATTTCCATGAAAATGTGTAACTGATACAACTCTCAGGAGATAGATAAATGTCTATGCCAATCAGCGAACATATAAGCAAAGAAGCTTGTATGTTGGTAGAAACTTGGTGTTACAATTAATGAAAAAAGAAGAAATCTTTTAAATGGAACAGAATATCAAAAAGTATATAAAGATTACCTGAAATTCAGAAATCAATGAAGAAGTTTTCTAAGGAACAGTATGTGTAAAATAAGCACTAATCAAAAATAGTTTAAATTCTAAGTAAAGCTGATATCCTGCAAACCTGAGTGTCTCTATTAACCTTGCATGCTGGCACCCTAACTTTATTAATGTCTTCTGTTGTTTGGTTGGCATCTGCATGAGCTCTGTAAATTCTGCCTTTCTTTGGTGACAAACAGAAGGCCAGCCTCTGGGCAACTGGAACTTAGTTTCTGAAGAGATTGAAGCTTGACAGATAAGAGCTCGGATAGCTTTTGGCACCCATGGGGAGCAGCTTGTCAGCAGCAACCAGCACATACAGTACAGGGCTGCAGTCTGCTGGGACCTTGCCCATTTCAGGCGAGGTTTATGATGCAAAAAGGTGTTTCTTCCTTCACAACCTGAGTGACTACCAGCCATTATCACCTGCAGGCTTGATAGGAACTGCAGTGATATCCCTGTGGTCCCCACACAAGCCTTAGACAAGCTGGCCCAAGAGAGGACCGCTCCCCAGTGAGTGTTCCTCACTCTTCCCAGTGTCTGTGACTGCCTAGATGTCTGCTCCTTGGTGACTCATACAGTTCTTGTCCAAGAGCTGGGCGAAAAGAGAGCAGAGTGATCTTCTCCAGACAAAAAGCATAGAACAGACCCTTTCAGGGTTTTCTTTGGGGTAAAATTACTTTTAGTGCAGTGTAGCTCTCAAGCCAACAATCCCTGTAGATATGTCCAATATACATGTGATTTCCCCCTCCTTTGGAAGAGGGAAAAATTTTCTAGGATTTATTTAGGAGTCCTTGAGAATTCTTAGAAAATAAGTGGGTGATTTCCAACCCAGGAGGAGGGGAGTTTTCATTGGAATTGGCAGCTTCTAAACACACAATACACACTCACACCTTTCACACATGCAGAGTCTCTCTTTAGAGCCTAGTATGTCAGGATGGTGGAGGGGAATAAAGATTTGCTTACTATTTATTTTTGTATACATATCCTTCCCATTCATGAAAGAGTCGCATGGCCCCTTTGTGCCATTATGTCTAGAAGCAAGAAGACATTTTTAATAGCACTGTCGCTTTTCAACCAATCCAGTGACAGATACGAGTGAATAATATAAATTCTCTAGCCATTCCTTGGCATTTATTTCAATGTAAGTGTATTTTTTTTCAAGTAGAAAACCCAATAGTAATTTATCAAGGGACAAATCATTTTTTCTTGGCAGTGGAGTCTGCAAAATCCCCATTTTTAAAGCACTAAATCTCCCTCCTTTGACAGGAGTAAGAAAGCATTAAAAGCTTTGATTTAGCTGGATCATACAAAATAGTTTCTCATAATTATCCTTTTGGATGATATATGCTTGTCTTTTTTCCCCTTCTTATTAAACCTGAGGTGTCCATTTTTCATCCAGCTGTATTACTGAATTAAATTGCCTTTTGTTGTATTCAAGTTAAGCACTTTGCCGAAAGCTTTTCTTATTCAGGGAAATAACATTTACCCAACGTGCTCCCTGTTTTACTGTTTAAATTTACTGTTTGCAATTGTTTGGTTTGCTAAGCAATTTGAGGTTATTGTTTGTTTTAATAGGAATAATGAATCAGTGTAATTTAGTGTTGTATCTTAAGAGTACAGTATCCAGGGGAAAAAAACCCCACAGCTCACAAGGAATTCTTATTTCAAATTGAAATGTAGATTGCAAAGAGGACAGAAACAGCTTTTTGCGTGTCCAGCTTTAGGAAACTCCCATTTTTATTGCTGCATGAAAAGGAAGTCTCGTTGGCTCTGAAAGAATTCCATGGGGGATATAGTCATGCTTATTGACAAAATAATAGAAAACAGTTCAACGTGCCATCTTTCTTGGACAGTTTGCATCTGCATGTTAAAAAATTGCTGTGGAAGCCAAAGGCAGCTTTAGCCGGGGTTTTAATTCTGTTCTCACAAGGAGCAAGCTACAGTGTTATTGGACTAAATTATATAAAAATCCATACCAAAATTTAATAAAAAACTCTCCATGATCAGCACAGCAAAATAAATTGTTCATTTAAGGATTTATGAGATGCTGTTCAAGATATTATACAAGGAAATTAATTTAGAGGCCATTGTTTGTCATGTAGTTCCTCCCAGTGAATTTTGCCTGAGTGAAAAGGGGCACAAGGAGCATGGTGCTTGTGAAGCAGTGTGACCATTGTCCCTTTCTTGCTCAGGATGTCTTAGTTCCTGCCCTGGGTCTGTCACTGGGCATGTCATTGTTTGCCCTTTGCTCAGTTGCAGTGAATGTCACTGTATTGCAACTGGTCTTTCCCAGGCTGTACCAGCAAGATTTTACAGATTATGGTCTGTAAAGACACAGGTTGTCCTCTTTAACATTGATCCCAAAGTTAATAACGGTACGAATTATACAAGGCCCTATAAATGTAGAGTTGAAGGTGATAATACAGGTCAGTGCAGCTTTATGAAAAATAAATTGTCAGAGTCATGTGATGGGCTTTTGAAGAATTTGAAATGTCATTGATAAAGACTGGCATCATTGATGTAGATCTATCTATGGGTTTGATGTCTGTGGCGTGGTATCTTGACTAATAATTTAAAATGGTGGAAGATAAACATAATACACCAGTGTGTCTGGTGTTAAAGGGAGCTTATGCATGTTCTGAACTTCACCAGGCTTTCCTGGCGTGATTAAGTTAAGGGAAGAACTGACTTCATGTAAAGAGGTTGGAGCAGAGCAATGAAAAGGATCAGAGATCTGGAAAAGAAAGCTCAGCAATCCATACAAAACCAGTAGTCGCAGGCTCAAGAAGTGTGCATAGGAAGGTTTGCTTTTAAGTATACGAGAATGCCAATAGACATATGAAGGTTGTGCAACTTTTCTAATTTGAGGGATCGGATATAGATTATCCTAACTTGGAATAAGAGGAATCGAATAGGTCACTTTTGAAAGTCATATACAAGTACCATGATATAAGGTTTGGTGAGAGAATGTACAGAAGAGGCAAGAGCAAGGAAACCTGAGGGAAAGAGGCAACACACTGCGTTGGTATGGAGCTCTTGAAAAAATGAAAGCAGAAGTGACTGGTACTCTGAAGGAGATGATTAAACAAGGTATTAGAGGGTAAGGTACAAGCAGCAGAGCTGGCTGATATATTTATGACTGTACTTGTAAAGATTTTATTGAAGGGAATAGGGAAGAAGTTGTATGACAGTAGATGTGAAGGGAAGACTGAAGAATTTCCAAGAATGCCAAAAGATTTGTGGGGTGTGTGATTGTGGAGCATGAGTTTTAACTTGTTGTAGAGGAAGTTATGGTTGTGGTGGCCTCTGTCAACTCTGAAAATCTATGAATGTGTGATTTCCAAGGCAGCTTTGAAAATCTCTCCTGAAGAGCTCTATCTGCCCTTTGTATCCTTCATAACAAATTGAAAGGACATTTCTTTAGAAAGAAGTTTTTTTCTTCTCATTTGATACTTCTAATTTTTCCTATTTTTCATCTCAACCCTGCTGCTGTAACGGGTACTGACAGAACTTCTTGTGCTGATAGTTTCAGGCACAACATTAGTTTGTTGCTAATTTGCTCATCTTTTACATTTATTAATTTCATTTTTTAAATTAGTAGTCCATGGTATTTTTGTTTTTTAATCTTTTTCTTCCCTTGCAGTGTCCCTATAAATGCCTTGAATGGGAATTCTAGCCTTTGCAATAAAACATTGTAGGAAACATTCATCCTGTTGTGTTAGTTAGGGAATGGGTTTTCTGTGTGGTTTCTAAAATACTTGTGCTGCTACTATTAGTGACTAGCAAGTATCAGAAAGGTTTGTGAGCTCCACCTCTGGGCAGCTAAATATTGCAAAATACTTATTTAAGACTTATTAGGTCTGAACCTATAAGTCAGGGAAAGATTCAGATTTCATAATATGGCATTTTGTTTGGGGTAATTTGAAGCCACAAACTATTCTTTTTTTTGGTATTTCAGTTTTTGCATTTCATTGAGATTATAATGTTGATAATTATTAGAAAAGTGTGGGCTGAATTAGGCCTTCTAAAAAGCCAAAAAACAGTCTTAGGATTGCTGCCAACACTACATTGATATTCAAGGTAGTATTCAGGTACACACACCTTGCCACGTGCTAGTGAACACTAAAATTTACCTCAGAGGTTCTCTGAGTGTACTGAGTACTTTTTCCTTCTGCATTGGAGCATATAAGCCATACAAAATCTGTCATAAGTTAACCTTTTCTGGCCTCTTTTTCTGCAAAAAGCAGCTCAAATATTACCAAAATGGAGTTTGTCTGCACTGCTCTAGACATATGCTCCTTCACTAATGATCAGATATTAATAAAATAATAATGAATGCCAGATCTACAAAGCTGTCAAGCTTTCTCTTGGATTAACAGCACTTTTCATTGAGTTATCTGTGAGTCTACCTTATGGTCCAAACTAGTTATTAGTTTCGAAATATTCTGAAGTATCAGAAAAAAGGCAGGCACAAAAGTAAGAGTTTTCCATATTGAAGGATGCTGCATGGAACATCTACCTGGTTTCCAGGCTCTTAAAATCTTTTTGCTGTTTTGGGTGGCTTTTGGCTGAAATTTGCATCAAGTTTTCAGATAGTAAACTCTAATTTGTTTCCAGAATGTACAGGCATAATACTAGAAAGCTCTTGTATGATTCTGCTAATGATGTGATGTACCATATATTTTGGATTTAGCCATGTTAGTCAAAGCATTTAATTATTAATCAGAAATAGGGGAAAATCCCTTACCCACATGAAAGTTGAAAAGCTCTCCTAGAGTAAAGCAAGACTTCTAAATTGCCATTTAGGCAATAAGAAATTGGGTGAAACTAGAGGGCTGTGAGACCATTTGTTCATTATGTACATCGATAACCTGAAGTTCTCAGCGTGCCAGTGTGTTGTCAGATATATGGCAAAATTACATGGAAAAGGTAAATTGTTACTTTGCTTGTGTGGTAAGAAGATATGGTAACAATCAGAAGACGTATTACAGACAGATGAAAAAAATGGAATGAGAAAGCATTCCTGTCACGCTTGCCTGTGGGCAATGCACACTCTGCACACTCTTCTTTAACTAAGCATCTGCTAGTATTACCCTCTAGGCCTTGGCGGGGGAGTGGGGGGGTGTGGTGTGCCACTATATGGAAGCTTGATTTGCCTTGAGCTCACTTGGAGACTATCAGCTCCCCTGGCTTCTCTTGAAGGTTGTGTCTAGTCCATCCAAACAAACTTGAGAACTCTCTAAGTAGGGGAAGATGCAGAAAAACTGAGGAACCAAATCATTCTAGCAATGAAAGGTAAACTGTGGTATACAGACCTTCATTTGGATGTGTCTCAAGGCTTGGAGGGTTTGCTGCTCTGTGTTCTACAAATGGACTTTAACTTTGGAAGATCTAGAAGGAGACACTACTGTGCCTGACACAGAGCAAGGTACTCCTCGTCTTGGTGTGCAGCTGTGTGAGGTTTGCAGAAAGACATTGTGAGGAGAGATGAAAAATTCACCTAGTCATCCAGATCAGCCAAGTCCGCTCCAGTGATCCATGAGGGGACAGACTTTCACTCTACTGCTGCAAATTTGTGATTAGTACATTAATGAGGCTCTGATAGCCTCAGGTTATTGAGAACTGGTATCCTGGGACTTGTTTCAGGTATCTTCTGACCATTCAAATGAATTGTTGCTATCTGGCTCAATAGTTAAGAAACCTGAAAGGAGTGGCAGGAACTGCAATCCCAAAGGAAAGGTCAGGGTGTTTAAACCCATATTATAAGAAGATGTTGACAGATCCTCCGCAGTCTTTGGCAGGATTTGCCTTTACCGTGGACGATCGTTAATTACCTTTCCTAAGTCAGTAAGAGTTGTGGTGTGTGTAGGATGGTATTTTGTGTGTTCCTACTGGCTGACTCTTATGGTCTATACTGACATTTAGCCCACTTCACTGCATCTTTGAAAACTATTTTGTATGTCATCCTCTGTAAGTATAATTAAGTCATGTTTGGCATTGGTTCTGCACCCCTTTTTGCAGACCCATTGGCCTGAATGCATGCACTGTAGTAGGATTTAAGAATTTTCAGGATTGGATTCCCTATTCAGATGGAAGCATTAGGACAGAACAGTGATGGAAAGGGTGGAAATACATGGAAATAATGTTATTTGCTTGAGTTGAATTAACAAGCTGATTTATTGAGGTACTTAAAACTTTGATCCTGAAAGGGGTGTCTGCTTGTTTCTTGCAGCTTTAAGGGTTCAGGATTTTGTTTCAAAACAAAACTAATCTTTTCCTAAATCATTTTAATGTAGTTCCATTATAAAAACAAACAAACAAACAAAGAAAATCCACAAAAAAAAACCCCAACCAAAACCCAAATACAAACCCTCTAGAGTCTGCTGAATGAACTTCTACAAATGTACTAACATTTAGATTACACATATCATGCTTGTGGTCAACGGAGTAGTTGAGGAATAGCTGAGAATGTCAGAGGAAGATTGAGGATTGACACACTCTTATTTTTAATGAAATTATGCACATCTGGGATGTATTAGGGAGTATGTAAATTGCTTCAAATTCAGACTTTGAGTACAGATAAGAGATGGCCAAAAATCAGTATGGAACACGATAGGACTACAAGGCAATGCAGATATTTATTGCCATGAAGGCAATTTCTGGATCCTTTCTATCTCATAAGTGCAAGTTGAGGGCTTCATTCATTGTCTGCTGGGATTTAAAGAGAAGCCACAAATGTTTCTCTTATTCACTAGCCCTGTAATTCAAATAGAAAAATCACTATGCATTATCATTACTTGGCAGTCTTTTACCTAATTATTTAGGCCAGTCCTTTTCTGTAACTGAGAAAGTTGTTCTGATAACAAACAGGCAGGTCAAGTTGTAACTTCAAGAGACATTAATAAAGTAGCTATTCATTCTGGTGGTTCTTTATGCTGGTAGACAGCCAAGCCTGGATATGAGGAACAGTTCTGAAAGTTATTACCCAGTTCTAGAGAACCAGCAACTCACCTCAGCCCCTGTCGTTGGGAGACGATGGGAAGGGAAATCCCAGGGTGGTAGACTGAGAAAAGGCAAAGAAATTGCATGGGATACAGGGAGGAAGATGCCGTTTCACCGTAGGTTACACCAGTAGCTGTGTGTTGTCTAAGGCTCAGGATGATCCCCCACAGAGCAGAATTTGTTTCACCCCTCTTCTTACCCTACCTCTTCCCTCCCAGGGGAGGAAGAAAGGCCTCACTCAAAGTTGGAAATCAAGATTACAACTTTTAACAGGGAACAACAAAAGAGATATTAAAACAAGGGGAATATACAGAGATATTAAGAGAAGATATATATACAAATATATACAACACCGATCCTCAGATGTCACTGGATTCCTCCCGAACCTCTTGGGGTAGGTAGCCAGCCACGCAGAGGTGCAGTCCCAGCAGCAATCCCAGCGAGGAAGGGATGGGCAGAACTTCCTGTGTCCTTTTACAGAGTGTGGCAGGAAGGGGAGTGGAATAGTCACTCTACCCGTCCCTCCCCCTCCTCAAACCTTAAACCACAACAGCATTCTGGAGATTGTTTTATTAATGCAGTATCATATAGCATATCATGAATGTGAAAATGTAGTTGTGTATGCTAGAGCCTCATCATTTTCAACAGTAAGTTTCTGACCTATATGAAGCTTCTTCAATATAGAACATTTATCGGATTCTTTGTCAGGAAGAAGCTTCATTAGGGCTTACCCTGTACCTTTGGCAGTCTCTGGTAGCTCCATGCCTAAACTCACCTGTCTACAGCACCTGGAAGCTGATGGAAAACCTCATTTTCTTCTGATAAATAAACTCTTTTCTCATTTTATCAGCTGAAGAGGATATTCTTATAATAGACAGTAGTAACTGAATCTCAGAGAATTCAGCTCACACATCTTCCAATGCTTCTTTGTGGAGCACAGTGAACAACAGATTTTAACGCTCTTCTTCAATGTCTGTTATTCAGAGGCAGCCTGGAAACTTCTTTCTGATTCAACAAAATCCTCACCATAACTACTGGATTCTTACAAACTGGTATGTGGGAAGACCAAAAAGATGTAAGCAGTTGGGTTTTTTGGATGTTGGAGTGACAAATTAGGCTTGTTAGTTATCTTTGAAATTATTCTTTCTGCAGTCTGACTAGACATATATAACAAAAATATGAAAGGGGAGGAATTCTGAAGTTTATTGAAATCAGTTGTGAGGCTGTGACAAAAAATTAAAATACAAAGATAGGGGTTTTTTCTATCCATGTCAAGGCTTTAATTTATTGAAACTCCTGAGCAAGCACTTAAGTCCATTTCTAATCCTAAAGCACTTGGGCATAATACAAAGTCTTACTATCTTTAAAAGTGACTAAAACTTAATGAGTGCTTAAATGTCCTAGTGATACATTTGGGCTTATTAATTGGAAGTTAAACTACTGCCCTTGGGCCCTTTTGATGGTGGGAGGCTTCATTCTGTGAGCTGAATGGCATCATTGTCCCTCTGGGGCACCTCTGAGATGCTGGGGTGCTTCCTCCAACTGGTGCTGGAGATTTGAGTGAATGAATTGGTATGGAATAGTCTGAGGAGCTGCCATTTCAGTCCAGCCAAATACTGTCACAGTTGAACTCTATTCAATTAATATTTTAATAGAAAGTTGTTTCTAGTATCTGCAGATGAGGTAGCCAGAACCTAGCTCCTCTGAGCTGCATTGATATTAATTTCAGAGAAATTTAAAAATGCAGAAATCAAGAGCAAGAACTGAAGATTAACAGTTGTCAATTCACTGCCTTAGCACTTGCTTTTATTGTTGAATTAAAAAAGCTCTGGCAGCTACAACTGGCTCCACCAGATGTTGAAAGGAGTTCTGAAGATGAATAGTAACGAGTGTGTCAGATGATGTAAGGAACATTAATTAAAAAAATAAAATCATCTTCTTGTCAGAACTGATATAGAATGTAATTAAATATCAAGGACAAGACTGAAAAGATGTTTTTTTAAACAAATTCATATATGATAGGCTCATTTAGGGAGACATTTATGGACATTAACTTCCTAGTTTTCACAAATATGCCGTGGGTTTCAAGCAACCGATTCTTCTCATGTACATTGACTCAGCTCCTCACTTCCATGGGTGACATGAAGAAAAGTCTTTTATTAACATAGTTGTGAGGAAATTTCATCTGAGTTATAATAATATCACTATCTGATAGCCAACTAAACAGAAAAGAAAATCAGCTTCTGTTGAATGTTGTCTTTATATCCACAATGAAATTCTGATAATATGCATTTTCTTAGACACATCTACATGCATGCCTTGAAGGTGATTAGGGGACATTTGCATATTCAGAGACTCCCATTAAAACCAATGGGATTTTGATCATGCAAGTAATTAGACATGAAATTTTCATTAACAGAAAATAGGCTGTTACATCTGGATTTTATTTCCATTATGTATGCTTTTGGTGATTTGCTGTGCATCCATGAAGGAACTTCTCTTCCCTTACTTGTTATTGGCTAGGCAAGGGAAGGGTAGCAGCAAGTGCTCCTGTGTCTCTCATTTCCAGCTGTGTTTTGGTCTGGAGTAGAAAATTGGTTAGGTTTGTCTCTGTGGTGTCATTGCCTCAAGGGCTGTGCTGGGCTAGAGATAGGTGCAGAAAGCTTTTTCCCCATTGCTGTTAATAATACAGCATATACACAATAGAATCCCCTGTTCATCTCTCCTCTCATAAATTTCACATTACCCATAATTTTTTCACGTTACTGCAGAGATACAGGTACAGCCCCTCAATTAGGCTGTGGTTATAGCTACTGGGCAAAGGGCTGTTCATTGGTAATGAGCATGGATCAGGTCCAGCTATTTTCAAGGTATAATTTGGTCTTCAAAATACAGTTTTGCCATCTATCTACAAAGTAGCTTTCTAGTTTACCATTTCTTAACAAGCAGTAACTGACATCAGTGGCTGTTACCATTCCTCAGCAGGGTTAGTTTGGTCACCTTTAGCCAGACATAAGGAGACTCCTCAAGTATAATACAACTAAACCATTTAAAGCAATTACTTATTGGGTAACATATGTAGAAATCATCAAGGACTTTGCTTAAGTGTCAGTATGCTTACTGGCCCAGATAAGGCACCCATAGACTGTGATCTGTCACAGAAGACATCAGTTAGAAGAAAGGTTGGCCTCCTAGGATGAATCTTCAGTGTGGCTGAGTTGCTGTCTCCCACCAGGTCCATCAAAAGGTAACACTGACAACTTGACCTGATTACTCAACCAGCCTCCCTGGTATTCTTCCTTCGGGATTTTGTACTTTTCCATGTTGGTATTTTAACTTTTGAATCCTTGGGCTACTAGCAGTCCCCAGTTTCCCCAGTGCTACCTCTACTTGTAATTTTACCTTATTGTTCTACAGGCTTTCACACATCCCTAGGTTATCTTAGGAAAACTGTTAGGAAGACTTTATAGTAAGAGCTTAATTCTCATTGGGGTTAGCACTTCTATTTAGTGAAAGTTTCTTTGTGTTTATCCATCAAACTTGACCATTCACCTTTTTCTATTTTATTCTCTTTGCTAAAGGCATAGACTATTACTTCATCTCTGTTCAGAAATGCAGACTGTGATGAACAAAGCTGCAGTGGCATCCATGGTTCAACCATTTGAAACCACAAATTACTTCAGGAGACTGACAAGCCTTAGCACCCTTCTGCATCAAGCACATTAATGTAATTTATTTAGAATTATATAAATAAGTATAAATTTATGTTGAAACATTGCAGGTTTGGGACTAAATACTCATCCTCCTGGAAGAGTTATTTATTTCTCTTCTCAGACAGAATAAGAGAAATGTATATTGAACTCATCAGAGTCACCGGCATTCTGCAAATTGAAAGAGCTTTCTCTCGTGTGAAATCAGGACAAGATATTTAGACAAATCCTAATGAAATTTGAAAATAAAAATCAGTAAAATGATTTTTTTCTTGAATTCAATTCACTATACTCCACTGGGTAATAGCCTGAAAACAGAAAAAATTTTCATATAGATGATTTATTTCTGAGGATTAATATTCTTTCTCACCATTTTTCTCTCTTTTAGTTTAATAATGGTTCATATGAAAGAATGATGGGAGTTGGAATTTGAATAATTTATAGTGAATTTTAATCTTAAAAAGTGTGGTAATTCCTATTATTTATTGGTATACTTCACAAATTGAGGAGGCTTTGTTTGTATGAACGCCTAGGAATTTCCTGGACCCTCTTTTGTTTTGTGCACCCTAACTCTGTATATAGACTACAGTCTTTAACATTAATAATAATAATAATAAATAATCAAGGTACATTTCATCCATTGGCAACATAGCTGTACCTGGTTTATTGCAAATCCAGTACTATTGTAAATTCAGGTAAATTCTGGTAAGTTTAATGAGGACCTTACCCACATAGCCTTGTGAGACCATGCTAAAGTGCAGATGTGTAAAAGGTTGTAGATGCTGGGCCTGCAGTTCTAGGTTGTAATTTCTGTATCTCCCTGTTGTGCAGATACTGCCTCCTGTGGAAGATCTAGCTAAAGCATGAACTGAGAATTTGCATGCAAACTAGCAGAGAATTCTATAACTTTAAGCTATCTTGAATCCAGATAATTTTGAGTTGTTCTCTGATTTCTGTTTTAATGCATATCTCTAACTACAAGTTATGGTTGTTTGCTCCGCAGTATTGTACTTTATGGTGCAGGCACATCCAGCCAGTAACACTTAGACCAATATGTCTCTCACACTTGTACTCCATAGGAAATATGGAGGGGTCTCCTGGGGACAATCTTAAGGCTTTGTGACATTATAAGCTCCCCTAAGGATGCTTGATCGTCATACTTTCCGTGTGAATCTGGATGCACACCAATCTCCTCTATCCCTTTGAACTTTTATGGGACAGTCGTACAATATGATGACAGAATTTCTACTGAGTAGCAATAAATGGTGATGTTGAAGATTTAATTGCTCAGGGTTACTTGGGCTTGAATGCAAAAGCTGAGTTAAAACAAGAATGTCATGTAGTGTCTGATTTGCTTACCTTTCTTATCTATTTCAACCAGGGAGTATAAATTTTATACACCTAATGAATGACCAACACTGAAATTATATTACAGTACTGCTCGGGGTACAATAGCCTGTGTATTCCTATTGTTCAACAATACACAATGTGCTCATCAGGAGATTACCTTTTCACAGAATCACAGAATCACAGAATGTCAGGGATTGGAAGGGACCTCAAAAGATCATCTAGTCCAATCCCCCTGCTGGAGCAGGATCACCTAGATGAGGTTACACAGGAACATGTCCAGACGGGTTTTGAATATCTCCAGAGAAGGAGACTCCACAACCTCCCCGGGCAGCCTGTTNAAATTTTTCCCCGCCCAACTCTCCAGCCTGTCCAGGTCTCGCTGGATGGCAGCACAGCCCTCTGGTGTGTCAGCCACTCCTCCCAGCTTGGTGTCATCAGCAAATTTGCTGATAGTACACTCAACTCCCTCATCTAAGTCATTGATGAATATATTGAATAATACTGGCCCCAGTACTGACCCTTGGGGCACTCCACTAGTTACAGGCCTCCAACTGGACTCTGCCCTCTTGACCACGACTCTCTGGCTCCTTTCCTTCAGCCAGTTTGTAGTCCACCTCACTACCCGTTCGTCCAGTCCACACTTCCTCAGTTTAGCTGTGAGGATGCTGTGGGAGACCTTGTCAAAGGCTTTACTGAAGTCAAGGTAGACCACATCCACCGCTCTGCCATCATCCATCCACCTCGTTATATCCTCATAAAAGGCTAGGAGGTTGGTCAAGCATGACTTCCCCTTGGTGAAGCCATGTTGACTGCCCCTAATGACCCTCTTATCCTTGATATGCCTTGAGATGGCACCAAGGATAAGGTGTTCCATCACTTTCCCAGGGAAATACAACTCTCTTTTTTTGTTATTTTGGTTTTTTTAAAGCTATATTTACAAAGCACCTCACTTTTCAATATGAATAAGGTCCCTAACTTCTTTTGTAGCAAAAATAAATTTGTTCAAGTTGTCCTCTGCACCCTTATTGTCAGTGAAGACTTGATCCCTTAAGGTGGGAGCCTGTTTTTTCTGTTTTAGCAGCACCTAATACAAGGGGATGACAAATAATTAATGACCCACAACTAACACAAAGTCACTGTGGCCTTGGGATTTTGTGCATCCCATAAAAATCTGTTTACAGCTATGTGTTTCAAATATTTGGATAGATGCTTCTTTGACAGCAACACGATATAGTAAAATGGAGAAAGTGTATTTGGCCAGCAGAACTTTCTCCAGATTATATATCTCAGCAGTCAATGTTGCAAGAGCTATGCAAAGGTAATTGATAGTTTAAGACCTTAACAAAATTCATCCTGTTGGGCTTTTTATAGAAGGCTGGGGAATCCAGCTGCTCTGCACCTTAGCTAGTCCTATAACATACTGTCACTATTCTTGCCTCCAGCAAAGGCAAGTTGAAAGAAAGGTAGATCATCCATCCAGCCCACTGAACAGAAGAAAAATTGCAATGTGAATTTTGCCTCTTCAGTAGATCTGTCTTACTTGTGAAACTTTTTTCATTTTTTTTACTTTTCTATATTCCCTTCTTTAATCCAAAGAAAAAAAATATCCAGGAAAGATAATGAAACAAAAGGAGAAAAAAGCCTTCAGACTGCTCCCTACTTTGTCAAATTAAACCCAGTAATTGGTGTAGTGTACATCTAGAAATGATACAGAGTATGCTTTTTTACAGTGCTATGCTATTTACAAGAAGTAAAGTCTGGAATGAGTTATGGAAGTCATTTCCTCATGTATAGAAGTGAATTTTATCACATCTCTCTCCAACTTTATGTCTTCTACTTCATCACTAGAGTTTCTACTGGCTTATAGCTACTGTCCCATTCTAATAAAGAAAGGAGAGCGAGCCTAATCCAGAAAATGCTTTAAGCCTGTATTTAATTTTAAGGCTGCTGAGGAGTTGCAAACATTGATGATGTTCCTGTTCAACATAATATGTACTATGTGTATATTTAAAGGCTCAGTTGGATTTTTCACAAAGGGATTTGCTGGAGTCCTGTGCAAATGTTTCAAGTAACACTATTCTTAACACCAGTGAAAGCTTCTCAGGGAATTCAGAAACTTTGGTTTAGGTAAAACACGGTGTAATTTTTATTTGTGATTTGGATTTGGATTTGTGATTTGTATATGCTCTAGAAATGTTAATTATTCATATTTGGAGGTGGTGCTGCAAAAGAGAATACCCTTAGACCTTTTGCTGCAAAAGTCGGGCCAGTTTGTGAAAAGTGATGGAAGAAAAACATAGTCTGTTTGGGTACTTCAGGAGTTTGGTGGAAACACTGAGTGAGGGATACATTTTGAAGAAAAATCTTTCTTGAAAGTCAGCATGGTCTCTTCTACTTTTCTGGTTTGATAAGTCAGCATTTGGGAGCATGAACTGTGTTTTCTTTGCCATTAAAACCAGCGCTTCTGTGTGTATGCATAGAAATGTGCCCAATATTTCTTAGCAGCTTCAAGGTTGGGTTTTTTTCTTCCTTTTTGTCTTGTTACCTACACTATAGTTCAGGTGAACTGTGAGACAATCCCAGAATAAGCCTGACTTTTTCTCTTCTTACATGCTCCATCTATGGTATTTTGTATGTCAAATAATTTCTCATCCTGCTTTGCAGTAGCATTCATGCATGAATGATACTCGGATTTAGCATTCTGGCGGACTCATTTGTGGATTCATTGTAATAAAACATAATACAATTTTGATGCTTTTGGATCAGCAGAATACATAACTGCTGAAGTCTCAGAAATACTGAGGTGGTCCCATTGTTCCCCCTACTGCCTCCCAAATATTCTGCTACAAAGAATGTGGATTTCCGTTTTGCTTATAGAGGCTATTGCATTAAGATGTAGTTCTTAAAATAACATTAATTCTAGAAATGCAACAAATTCAACGTGACACAATTATTTTGAATTAAGCTATGATTGAATCTGGTCGATATTACAGTTTATGAATTTGTGAAATAGAATAATTTTGTAACTGCTGTCCTATTCTTAACATAGGTAAGTGAATTGCTCTTTAAAATACCGTATATACTTTTAGTTCTTTATTGATATTGCTAGAACTCTGAATTCCTTTTAGAACATAAGCTGCAGTGTGGTTAAATGTGATCATTCCATATACTGTATTGAATTTCATGGGAATTTAAATCCCTTAAGTATATTGCTGAAATAATTTAATGAAGATAATATTTTTTCACGGTACAAATTGACAGATTGATCTTTGTTATCTTAAAGTGTAAATAATTATTTGTAAATGGTTTGGATTGATCGTACTACATAATCAAAAGTTGAGGACTTTAATGAATGTATTTCACTTTTCACTTTGTTTCCCTCAATATTGTAAAAAATTAACTTAGCCTAGGAATGTTTGTCATCATTGTTTCTTTAAAGGAAATCCCAGAGGAAATTATGTTTAAATATTCACGCTGGAAAAAAGAGTTCTAAGAATGAAGGTTTTGAGGGAAAAGGGTTATGGATTATGGTGAAAACAGATTTAAATTTGGCTTGATGCTGTTTGTGCATCTGTACAATATTGAAATCTGGTTCATTTGGCTTTTTGCCATTTGGAAATCTGAATCTTTTGCCCTAATCTATATCTAGTTCCTTTACATGTCCAGTGGTACTCCTACCAATTTTCTCACAAATATGTGCAAAAATATGAGGATGTACAAACAGCAGTGATTGTGATCAGTGTCATCACAGGTTTCCTGTAATTATCACTGCTCACCATTCAAAGTAGTAATAAACACTACGTTGGTGGGGCTTTTTGTTTGGTTGTTGGGGTTTTTGTTTGTTGGGGTTTTTGTTTGTTTGGATCTCCTATTTAGTTTGCAAACTGAAAAAAACATATGACAGATGGTATCCTTGGTACCTTGCTGAGAGGCAATGAGCTTTATAAGGCAGGTTTAGTCATCACAACTATAGCTTTAAAATGGACAGAGCAGTTCTACTTAGCCTGTCAAGCGTGGAAGGAATTGCTGTAGGTGAATTTGCCTCTTACTGCAAGTGAGATCAGCTTTCTAACACTGTGTCAAGGCTCTCCTCTGGCACCAGGGAATGAGAATATAAACCCAAAATGGCCCTGTGGGAAAATCCCAAGAAGCTGCCCTTTGCAGTTGCTCCTCTCTAACTTCCTCTTTGGTGGGTGTGTGCTGCAGGGACAGGACTACCCCAGGTCCTCCCTCCCCAGCCCGGCACTGCCAGTGTCATCAAGCAGTGTCAGGGAATTCCAGCTTCTGATTGTCCTGTTTAAATTACCTCATGGCCTAAGAGCTGCCTGGTGATCTCTGTGTCCCCCACCCTGTGCTTTGATGGGGACGGACCTACAGGTGGTTTGTACTCAAGGTACATCTCTGCTCTTACTGTCATCTATAGGGCAACTTCACCTATGGGACAGGCCCAGCTCTGACACCACCCCAGCCTGTGGCCATTGGAGTGGTCAGTGGCCATGGTAGGTCTGTATTCCCATGGATCCATACTCTTCTAGATGTTTAACCTGCTGGTGGTGGCAAAGATGGTGCTCGGAAATATCATCCCAAGATTTCTGAAGGCCAGTAAAACCCACGCTGCAAGAGGGGCTGTGGTGATGATATCATTGGATGTGGTACCCAGCATAGGTAAAAGAAATAGGATGGGTGGAACAGCCAGCTGGCTGCTGGCGGATGCACAAAGTGGAGTCCATCAGGTCCAGAGTCAGTTTAGTACAGTAGGTGCTATGAGTTAGCACTGATAGGAATGGCTGGAAGTGAGTCTTATGTGTCTGCCCAAGAATACATCCCTCTTTAGTTTTGGGGTGTGGGTTTCCCACACTCCAGAAATGAATTGCTATAAGCTTTGTTGTTTCATCTTTTCAGGCAGGCGGCTTCTGTTCTTATGCAGCTACAGCTTTCATGTAGTAAAACATAGTCGCTCATTTTAAAACTAGCACGGTTTGAACCTTGCTAAAGTCACTGAGCTAAAAGCTGACCAAAAGGACACCTGGCCTTTCTGTTTGGTCAGGAAGATCAGAGGCTTTCTTAGCTGACTGGGAGATGCACCACTACTGGGAGAGTAGGTAGGTATAGGTAGACAGTTATCAAGCCTCAGAAAAATAATTTTAGGCCACATGGACCTTTAAAGGCCATTTTAGTCGCTAGAGCTTTTGAGTACATGAAGATAAGAGATATTTGGCTTAATAACAATTTTTTCCACTGCTGTGGAAAATTTTTTAATTATTATTATTTATATTTATTTTACATTCTTTTATTCTTGGCAGTCTTTAGTGGGGAAAAGAGATTTAGAAGGTCACATGAGATAAAATTTATAGCACAACCACTGAGCCATTAGAGAATTAAATGAACAGCCTACATGGCCAGGACAAGACCTGTGAACTCTTGGAACAGAGGTGAATTTCACCTCTTCTCAAAAGATCAATTTCTCTAAAAGCTGCTCCACTATCACTGAAGATTGGGTTTTTTGCACAGTATAGTCCTCCTGCATATTTTCAGCAGCTGAAGAGCAACATGTTTGCAGAGAAACCATAAAGATCAGTGTTTTTCCTTCCTTCTAAGTCTTCCAAAGATCCCAGTTTGATCTCAGTGTGATTTTGAAAGCTTTGATCCTTTAAGGTTTAATTTAGTCCAATGACAACATGGTTCTCCAAGGCAATTCACCTTTCCCTGGCTTATTTAAAAGAAGACAAGAAAAAAAGGGTGAAAAGGAAAGGCAAAACCACTTTGTAAGTGAGGAACAAAATCTTCATTAGAGAGAAAGCATCTGAAAATCTCCTCTCCAGCAAAATAACCCTTTGCAATCCCATTAGCCTGCCATCAAAAAATTGTTCTCTGTGGTGCTATACTCTCTATACACCTTTGTTAATCCATTTTGAGATACTAAAAAAAAATCATCCAAATAAATAGTTTATTTACTGTTTCAGTTCAAAGCTAATACATTTAAAAAGTGTAAAATTGTTTCACAGTTGTGTAGGACAACCTTTGCTAAACTCAAATGGAAACAAATAACAGTTCATTGTACCCCAGTTGAATCTTTTTTTTTTGTCAAACGCACAGATGCAGCCCTCTGTTAAAAATCTCATTATATTTCTCATCACATGGCTGCACGTTCAGTTTAAGTTGCAACAAGAATTGTCTGCAGTAGCTTTATCTCCTGTAAGATATCACTGTAATAATGAATGTAGCTTTGGAACCTAATTCTCTCTCTGTTTTCCATCCCCATGTGACAAAGGGAAGGTGCTGGTAGGAGTCCTGAAATATGCTTTTGCTCTTGGGTTTGTTGGTTGTTTGGGGGAGAGCTGGGGTGTGTGATTGCAAGCACAGTCTGTTTCATGGTCATTTGACAATTGTCGAGGAGCACATACAGAAAATAGATGCTACTTTTTAATGGATGGAATTAAATGGAGTAAGAGTAGCACAGCTGGAATGTTGCTACTGTATTTATTTTGTACCATACTGGTGGGTAATTGGCATTGTAACAAAGACAACTTGTCCACCTACCCCAATAAAAGTTATTGCTCGTTGCCTGTACCAAGGGCTTAGAGAGAGCTAAGAAACCATAATGTACTTAACTGATTATGTAATTCTGTTCCCTAGAGGGGAAAAAAAGAGTTTCTCAACACAGTTGGTGATGAGCTTGTTCCCTAGAGCATGAAACATTAATCTACATTTCTAAAGCCTCTTAGATGAATATTAGTTAGTGGCCTGTGAACCCGAGAAGGTTCAGAGCAGGGTGAATTGTTAGGGGGAGGTTGGTGCTGTGAATTTAGTCCTTCCTTTCACTCACTAAGATCTATTTTTGTGTGTACTGAATGTAGTTCAAAATTACAATTGAACACATTTTCTTAATTACTACTAAATTATTCACTTCAATTTTCATTTCATCAGTTGTTCCTTATTCTTTTTGGTGTCAATTTAATACAATGGGAGAACATGATTTAGAAGCAGCATTTCACCTTGCCACCATAGTAGCAATGCACAATGGTGTTTCATCTTGCAATCAGTTTGGCAAGTGTATGGAAAGGATTATATAACATAAAATGTACACTTTTAGAAGGAGAAAACTGAGTGTGGGATATGAATCCACGGGCACACTCAGCATGTCACCAGTGGGCTCTAAAAAGAGACTAAAATTTCATTGGTCAGCACCACATTTCCTCGTATTAAGCTTTTGAGGCTGGCAATGTATACTTGAATAAACAAATAACAAGCTATTTTCCCTCTTGTAGTTCTTGGGTTGACTATTTTTGTCCCACTCCATCTAACTGTGAAACACCAAACCCTGACTGTAGCGAAAGACAAATTAGGATCAAGCAGATGATGTGATGTGCTATTGTGCCCAAGATAACTGTTTGTGTTTTGTTGCTGATGAGCTAGAGCTTAAACTTGCATGTAGGGTGCATAGAAGTTTTACCTAGCTCAGAGTAACCATACCTATTGCAGACTTATTCTATTCTATGGAGATGATCTGGAAATTTTGCCTACCAAATCCCCTGCTACTGCAGGAATCGAAACCCCACTGTTAGCTTTGCTTCTGCCTCCACTCAGTCTGTGGCATTTTATGATTTCTATGCAATTTTGACTATTGGTACATGTTGAATACTGGATGCTGCATTTTTAGGATTCAGTTCAGTGTTCTTAAGCAATATTTAATATCTATTTAATATTAATATTCTTCATCAAAGTCACAATTTTATTTTAAATAATGTTTTTTCTCATTTTTTTAGCCATTGATCATGTTATCGTGGTCCTGTATTCAATATGACAATATAGAAACTTTTTTATTTTCTAATAATGAAAACTGAGATTCTCAAGTTATCACTAGCATTTGAAAGTGATAGTTTTAGCCAGCATCAAGAGTAATGAGACTTTCAGTTTGGTCACAAAAGAGGGTAAAACTATCTGTTGTAGTATTTCCAATTTTTTGCCCAGGTGAGAAATACTAGAAAAAATATTCTGATGGGTTTTGGCTATCTGCTCTGTTCCCAAAAGGATTAAAAAACCCTCTTTCCTATTACCTTAGGAGGAAAGGTTTGGGATGTTGTTTTCTCTAATACATTTCATACATTTCAGTACCCCAGGTCTAAATAATTTGGAACTTCAGGGACATGTGGAATATAAACCAAGCCCAGTACCGGTGATGGCATCTAAGACAAATGGATTCATACTTTTGTTTTATGCTGTGTCTTGTCAAATTGGTAATGTGTTCACATTACCTGATTCTACAAGATATACAGCTCCATGTGCCCACATATCTAACATAAAAATCACATCCTTTATCTTTTCCCATCATTTGCTAGGTAGCTCTCTTCCTCTTTTTTTTTTTTAAGGGAATTATGATAACTTACTGCTTTATCTAATTGCAGAATGCAAGGAAGAATCCATATAATTAAGATTTTAATTAATTTTATGTCCTTAACTTTCTCATTTTGCCAATAATATCAAAGTGAGGGGATAAATTTGCAATTGAATGATAATAGTAAATTTGATAAACTGTAAAGAAAATTTAAAGTGTTATTAATTAAGAAGATACCTTGACAGACTACGGATCTGTTTGTAGTTCTTTGTCTGGTACCCTAGAAAAGGTTGATTGAAGGTGGGACTTTAAGAGACTTTTTGTGTATTTTCACATCATTAAAAACAAAACCACAACATCATTCAACTGTTATCTTGAAGTAAGATATTATGGATGTATTCAAATGCTAACCCCTGGTTCTTCCAGGGTCCCAAGGAGGTGCACCCCTGTGAGAAAGAGTCGCATCAATAAAGTCTATGAATTACTTATCTCTTTCACTTGGCAAGGATGCCAGAGGCAGACAGCCACAGTGTACATGCCAATAACCTGCCCAGCATCACAACGTTTAGAAGAGGATGGACTTAGTGCCTCCCTTTTGAGATCCCCATCGGGCACAAAGAATGACAGCAGCCAGTGAAGTAACATGCTGAAAAAATAGTGATCCAGAACATGCAGTAGCATTGGGGCTCAGAAGGCCTGCCAAGGTAATTTGACAGGTGCTAGTGGAACTGTGCACTCAGCATTGATTAAACAGGTTGAGTGGCTGGCCTGGGGCTCAGGCTGTGCTTGGGGACAAGATTGGAGTGAGGCTTCTGAGAACAATAAATCTCAGATACGTACCAAGAGTAGGGAAGAGAAGATGTTGCTGCAGCAAAGCAAGAGTGCAACTAGAGCACTCTATGAAACAATTAAGTTCAGGGACTGGGGGAGTCCTATGGCTGTTGTCTCAGCCTAGAGTAAGATTTGGTGTTTGAGAAGGAGAAAACAGAGTCATAGAGTGTATCTGACAGGTGGGTGTGTGTATCAGCAGAAGGGCTGCCTGTGTGTGCCTTCACTGAGAGCACTGTTGTGTCATGTGGCTTCAGTTCAGCCTACAGATAGGTTTAAGGCTCAGAGAAGAGAACATGGGAGCCCTGTAGAAAGAAAGAGGCTCAGAGATGTTTTGGATAGTCAAGTATGGAGTTATTCCTAGATATATCCTCTGTATATTCTTCACCTTGGACATCAGCTGACTGCATAAATGTGAGTGAAAAAGAGCCACAAATCATAATTACTTTGACCCTCTGTGTTAGAGGATTTGGTTTCTTCTTCCAGAACACATGATATTACTTAGAATTAGTGTTCTGAAAAGTATCAATGCAAGGTCCATGAGAGCAGTGGGGTCATTAGCTGCGTAGGCTTGTATCTCTGGGAGTGCCATTAGACTTGGCTTACACTTAGGGTTTAGAGAAGGAGAAATGGGAGCCTTATAATGAGACTGCCTTTGCCAAGGTCAGATGAAAGCTGCTGTTAGATATTTTCTCTGTGCAGCCTTAGGAATATTGTCCTGTGGCATTAGTCTCAGCTCACAGTCATGGTTAGAGTACCGAGAAGGAGAATTAGTAGACCTATAGGGAGGGTGGGACTGAGAAGAGATTACAAATGTCAACTGAGGTCTGCTACTAGAGTTATTCACTGAGCAGTCCCAGTCCCATGGCATTAGTCTCTGCCTACTGTATTTGGTAAATTTGGTAAATCTTATGCTAAGGATTGGGAAGTCTAGCCCCATATGAAACTTGGACCCCTCTCACTGTCTTTGAATCTTGTACCTCCTGCAACAAGTGCTCTGATGTATGGCAGTGCCCTGCTTGACACCACAGCACACCTGAACTGGTGGTATAGACCAGAAGCTGTAGTACGCACATCAGTGGGTGTACACTGCAGTTGCGCGTAGCCCTCAGGATGGCAACTTCTGATTCAGTCCAAGTGTGATAGAGCTGCAGTTGGGCTAATCTGTCCTGTGACTTACTTGGGTAAACGCAGTTTATAACCTGATGCATCATGTGAATTTTGTGAAATGTCACCTCTTTGGGGTTTTTTTCAACGTTTATATTAACGGTATGTTTTTCCTGTTTTGACAGTTTTTCTTGTTAATCTCTTTTTAATAACAATAAAAGAACCCCTGTTCTTCTGCATATGTCTTCAAGTATGGAATTGAGAGTCATACATCTGCACCTGTCAAGGGTATACAACATGTGACAAAGATCCAAAACGTGACACAAACATTACTGAGGTTGGGAATGTAAAAGGAGTGGGATCCGTTCCTCTAGTAAATAGCTCTTTCTGACATACAGACTATCTGAGTGATGTTTTATTTTGGATTGAAAGTGTTTTCTGTATGAATTTTTGTTAACGCTGGCATGAAGCATTGGGATTTTGAGGGTAAAATAAATGATGTGTCTTGGGTTAAACCATTCATGACACATTGTTAATAGGTAACCATAGGAAAAATTACTGGAATTTACAATTTTGGGTAACAAAAGTGGGACAACACCAGGAAGCACATTAGGAAAAAAAACCACTATCTGCTTTTTCATTGTTCAGAAATGTGAAGTGCGCTAAACTCTGTTTCTGTATTAATTCATGGCAAATCATTTGCCCAGTTCTGACACTAAAAAGAGTCTATTTCATATTTGCAAGCCCCCAAACCTCCCATGATAGTTCAGTGCATTACAGCGTGATGGCTGATCAGGCCTGCACTCTGACATATCCTGCACTGATCATTTATCACAGTCATGTATGATTTATTTACTTCCGACCCTTCCTGAGTCGGCAGGCTGCCTTCAGGATAATATGGCTACTCAATTTAGTTGTGCTGTAAATTAATGGATTCATTTCACTTCACACTCACAGATTGTGCTTGCTTGGGTTTCTTTTCGATTAAAAATGCAGCAAGAATTACTACTGAACTTCAGAATGTTGATTTTGACTAAATTACCTCTGGATATATCTCTGACTATGGAAGACTTTAGACTTTTGCACCTCTGGAAAATTTGGTGCTCTCTTTCCGTACTTTTCCTAGTTTGTTGTATGGGACCTGTATGCAGCTGGCTCATTATAGTACAGAAGTAGTTTTGTCCCACCAGATACTTGCATGTAAGTCAGTCTTGGGGGCATTTGGGATAAAAATGTATAGAGGAGCTGGAGGCAATTTCCCTTAGTACCCCACTAAAGTGGAGATAACATCACCAATCCCATTATGTTCCTGTTGTAAATTCCAGCATAAGGGAGTGTGATGGAAGCAGGGGTTGCAAGGCCAGTTCCATGGAACATGTTATTCCAGGGCTTCTGTACCGTGATGCTCCAAATTACTGACAATCTGCCTTGTATCTGGGCATTGTTTTTCTCCCATGGAAGAGTATTGACAAAGCATCGTTGAGCTTTACAAAGATGTCCAATTTCGGTTTTTAAAAATTTAGAAAAATATCGGCTAATTCTGTGGAGTTATTTTTCTTTCTCCCTTTTTGACATACAAGGACATTAGCATTTAAACCTCATCAGAATTCGGGGATACCACGAGGCTGCTTTGCTGTAGCTCTGCTTTGACTATATATGTGTGCATATTCCTGTAGGCATCTGTCATAAAATCCTTATGTGGTTATAAAGCTTTCCATTCTGCTGAGACTCCAGGCAAAGCATCACAGCAAGTATCTTCACTGGAATCTGCTCTTCTGAAGTAAAAACTCTGCCAGTCCAGCATTAATAAAACAGTATCAAAATATATGACAAGTCTCTGGATCTTTGTCACACAGACTACACTTTATCTGTAATAGGTATGAGTTTGGCTCATCTTTCCTAAAATGAGTGCGGTAGTAACACACATCAGTAAATGTTGCAGTCAGTGCTGCAAATGGGAGAATTATAGATCGTATGCATGTATGTGCTGTAACCTTTCAGAGTGAAAAAGCAAATTTATTTATATATCTTTCATAATTCTCTCCGTTTGCCCGATCATTGCCCTTGCTGTGCTGTGTTATAGCTTCTTATTAGCTTTCCCCTTTGTAATGGAATATTTTATGTTGGATACTCAAATATCTATAAAGACACTAGTAAAAAAGTCTACATTTACAACTTAACACAAAAAGGGATGCTGTAATGTCCCTGTATTGGTATTGGACATGGATTTAGTAGTAGAGAGATGCAACCAAGATGTTCCAGCAAATGGATTTATTCTGGTGTCAGTTAGAAATCAGAATGTTTGCACCAGCCTGTAAGTAGCCTTCCCTGAAAACCTTGATACTAGATCTCTTAAGGCTAGGGAGCTTTACGAATAAATGTGGTGAAGTTTCAGAATGTAGAGGTAGGTAGACTCATTAAATATTTACTTGTCTTGCAGCATTTTTCTTTTCCTTCTGCAGAATCATCTTGTCTTTCATGAGAGAAAATTGAGACCTGTGCATTTTGGGTATCAGACTGTTAGGCATAGTTCTCTTTGCAGGAATCCATTCTTTGACTCTTGGCAGCTCCTGAGCTCTTCTATACCTCACTACTTTGGGGTATTTTTTTCCCCATGTCTCCATCTGAAATATGGTCCTGAGCTTTAATCACTTGTTTGATTAAGCATAGTTGAAATTTATCTGTGGGCTTGGGAGGTTTTGCATGATTTTTCAAGTTCAAAAGATGTGTTCCTCAGCTATGGCATCCCGTGTGTGAACATAAGTGCAGCACTTTTTTTTCTAAACTTTGACATAAAGTTCATGATCCACTGGCTGTATGATTATCTGCAAGAACATTAACTTGGGCTGATAATGCATCCTTATGTGAACTGATATGTCTAGCTTTACCAGCTATCCCTCACTGTCTTTCCCTGGAATTTTGGTCAAGAGTATAATACCTAAAGTATCTCAATAAGCACTCTGAAGTTAAAAAGCTGATTACAGAGCAGCTTTTGATTAATTGCTTTTTAATTGCTTTTGAAAAGCCTATTGTTTGTTTAGTAGCCAAAGCTTCTTGAATTCTGGTATCTGTCTGTCTTTTTAAGGTGGGAAGTCCATTCATCCTTTTAGCTAATTATCTGTTGTCCTAATACACATCTGGGTTATTCAGAGCCCTTCTTGACTAAAAATATTCATAGTGTCATAATTTTACTTTATTGGTTCAGTATTAGAAAACTCAAATGAAGTCAAATGCTTCAGATCCATTCCTTTAAAACTAAAATATTGAGCTTCTGACAGTGTATAAAAATGTTGCATTTGGAAAGATTTGCTCTGATTTAACTCAGCAATTACAATAAATTATCACTAGATAAGTGTGAAATGCTGAAGAACTCACTAGAAAATGTGTTCCCGTTAAATCATGAAGTAGAAAACAATTTTATCTGTATCAATATTTATTGTGGAATAATCTCTTTAACGGGGAATAAGGAGGAGGAGGGGAAAACCCTCTACAAAATAACTGTTAAATACTATGTCCCAGAAAAGCCAGTTATAAGAGTTAATTTACTCCAACAGAGACTGAGCCACCATTTAGTTACATGTTGGGCCTTTTAGTGCATTAGCAGAGAGAGTTTGGGTACTAGAGCAATAAAGGTGATATGAAAAAATCCATGAAATAACTGACATCAAGAAACTTTTCAGAGCTTTGCAGAATACTAAAATACTCAGTCTGCAGGTGACCAAAGTGAGTCCCTGGCAGCAGAGTGTTCCCAGGGCAGTACGGGGAGCTGCTCTCCTCCTGGGCAGAAGAATGGAGCCCAGAAGCTTCACACTGGGACTCACCCAGCTCAGGCACTGAAGCTGAGGTCACTTCCCAACCCCCCCCCCCCCCCCGACTTTTTTTTTTTTTCCCCATTGGCTCAGGTGTCTGCCTTAATCCTGATCTTGTTTTAATCAGACATTAATTCTGCAGTAATCAAGCTCTGTAGAACTGGTAATTATTTATCATTTGAGACCTTTTCCCCTCTAGGCTTTGTTTATTTGATTTATGTACCTGGCACCTCCTTTAACAGCTGCCGCCCTGGTATGTATTTATAACTAAAGAGGGGAGAAGGTGTACTAAGTCCAAAGCCTTTAAGCAATCTGAACATTTCCTTTTAGAAGTACATTACATAGAAATAAAGCGTGGAAATGTAGCAAGGCAAGCTGGGGAAACTGAGAAGTGCAGAACACCTTACCTTCCTGACTAGCAAAAATAATGTTCTGGTGACTAAGCCTATTTTTTTTAAACAGGGAGATAGCACTTATTTAGTGAAGAGGTTTAAACTAGGTAAGTTTGATGCTCAAGTTTTTAAGGGAAGATTCAAGTAGGTTATTTTGAATTTCCCATCCTTAAACACAATTGTGAACACTTGGGAATATGATAATGATTATCAACAATAAGCTCTCAAACATGGACAGTGACTAGCAAACTCATCCTTAAATACCTTATACCATTGTATATTCAAGCATGAGTGCAAACCTTTTTGTGACTGTACTTGTGACCATGGCCTGTTTTTCTACAGTAGAGATGAAGTAATTTTTTAAGTGCTAGGAGGAACTACTTGAGTTTGTACTACTAAAAAACTTCTGAGCTGAAATACTGAGGGGTGGTCAGAGCCATAAAGGGTTTTGATTTTATTGAGATAACTGTTTTGCTGCTGTCTCATGCTCTCTTAATAGGAAAAATGGAGAGATTGCTCTCCAGAGATGTGGTAGTTGTCCTAAAAATACCATCTCCTCAGTAACACAAGGGGCTCGGGGTCATCTAGAAAAAACTCCTTTCCCTTAATACTACCCGTAGGCTTTCTTCAGTCCATCCGTGGGACAGCTTGGATGGATTTCTCTCTCTGTTCCACTCCTCCCTCACTGTGCAGGTTGTTTGTTGAGCTCATCAGCTCTTTGCAGGTGGAGAGCTTTGGGGAACTGGAAGCAGGAGGGATGTGCAAAGAGGTCCTGCCAACTTTAAATCAATCTCCATTCTCTTGTCTGCATTGAAGAATTTGGTCGAACATAATATATATTCCTTCTGAAATGTTTCTGAGTGGGCTATATTTTTGTTTTATTACTTTGTATCATTTAATGTATACTATTAGGATTAGGGAACTTGCTAGACTATAATTTTGAAAGCTTACTATACTGTTTACTCCTTCCTTTTCTGTTCAATGGTGCATTAAACTTAATTGCCTAAGTCTATTCCCATTTGGAAATTCACTTAAGTACACTGGGTAAAATCTTGAAAATCTTGACCCTATTGAAGCCTGATGGTGCTGACTTTGGTGGCTGGACTTCCTAAATCTATTTATTTTAATGGGAGTATGTATATGAGAGAGAAAAGGTATGAAGAGAAAGAATTTAAGTACTACCTGAAGCCATGATAGCACTTTAAAATCGTAATATAAAAGAAGCAATGTGGCAGCAGTGATCCTCAACTCCATAATTGTGAAAGAGCGAGGTATAACTGCTATTTGTGTGCAAATTATGTCTATAATCAATTAAATTTAAAGAAATGTGGGGATATCTAACCCAGGAAAAAAGTAGTTCTTTTCTTCTTTTTTTTTTTTTTCTTAAATCATTTACAACTTTGTTAGAGGTCAACCTGGCATTTAATCCTCATAGCAAATCAGTTGGTAGAACAATGGAGCAGCCTAATCAGATGAGAATTTTAACTAACTTTTATCCAATTACAAAAATACAGTCAGATTTTGGATATTATACTTCCCATTCTCGTAGAAGCTTTTTCCTGAAAATGTTTTCAGAGCTCAGCATTTATTTATATCATCAGAGACCTCAAGTCAAAATCTTGTCTTTGTAATCAATACAATAAAGACAACTGGAATGTTAAAGATGGCTTTCTTTCATCCATTAAATGAGGTTTAAAAGCTTTGCTTTCTCTCTCTCCACCATGCTAGCCCTTAAATCTTTTATCACATTAATGCCAGTGGCTCAATACTGTGAATTTTGTATCCTGCAGCTCTAGCTACTTAACAAAATTAACAGAATACACTAATACTGTTTGAGCTTGAGTGACCGATGATTCAAATGACCCTGTTTGGGCGTCTCTAATATTCTTCAGAGTCTAAACCTATGCTTCAATCTCAGTTCTGCCTCTGGGAAAGATTACTATGCACAATTCATGAAAGTTGAAGTCTTCTTCCTCCTACCCCCCAAATAAACCCCTCTTCCCTCAATAAAAGAAAACAAATACCAGGTAGATTAAAAGAATTACATACGGGACCAAGACATATCTTAGGTATAAAAAAGAACAATTTGGGGTTTTTTCTGTCTTGGGCTTTTTGTGTGTGTTGATGGGAATGGCTTAGAAGACATGGAAAAATCTAAATTGGATTGTGGCCTGATCTTTGGAGCTTAATTTGAATTTGGAGTCTAGGTTCAACATCTCGGAGATCTGAAGGGTTTCTCCTCCTGCTTCAGTAAATTCCTCTAAAGGTCATCTCTCTTACTTGTGTATTTTAGTAAGGTTTTAAAGCGTGTTCCAGGAGAATTGTTTTGTTCAGTTAGGGTATTAGTACATTGGCAAAAATACAAAGAGGTGCTGCTTCATGGACTCTCCTCGATCCACAGTTTTAAGAGCAGAAGGTTAGAATTAAAAAAAAACTAACTGCAAAGCAAAATGTTGTTGAAATTTGGTTTACTTCTGTTCATCTGATATTGTTACTGAGATTGTTATTTCTAGCGATCAAAAAGATTGAATGTTTTAATCTCAGAATCTGTCCTGAAATAGGGTTCCTTATAACTAATAAATAAATAATTATATTGTGTGTTTTAGCCTCAAGACAAAATTTCCTTGTCCCTATGAGGTTACATTATTAAATAGATTATATAGATTTTGTTGTTGTTGTGAAGCTTTTTTGTCACTTACATTGGTCAGTCTTTAGCCTTCCTCTAACAGTACATGTTAACACAAAAATGTCATGCTAGGACTTACCTGATCATGGTAAGGAACCACTAGCTACATCAGTAGCACTATTATTTGTATGAACACAGCGCTTCAGAATTGAAGCACTGGGGCAATTGGACAGGGGCAACCAGCATTGTCAGTATNGTGGAGGCCCCATCCCTGGAGTCATTCAAGGTCAGGCTTGATGGGGCTCTGAGCAACCTGCCCTAGGTAGAGATGTCCCTACTTGTGTAGGGAGATTGGACCAGATGACCTCTGGAGGTCCCTTCCAGCCTAAAACATTCTATGATTCTATGATAGACAAATATACCGGTTAACCTGTGTTGGAAGTAGATGCTATAAGTATTACTTTCAGAGTAAGTACTTACAGAGAGAAAAGAGATAAAGAAATGAACTGACTCTCAGAATACACTTAGAACTTGGGCACTTTTGTGTTTTCAGTCTGTGATGAATTCTCTGGATGATGCAGCAGTACTTTCTCCTAATAAATTCCTATTAAAGTGTCATAATATTCAACTATTCAGTCTTCCTCTCCTGATTTTGCTAGTCATGTTGCAATAGCCTATCTGAAGAAATGGAAAAGTTTCTCATGTTAATTAGAAGACTGGGAATTCTTTGTTATTTACTGCTTCCATCATCAAAGGTGATAGCAGTTTTCAAAGAACTGGTACATTTGCTCATGTTATGATTTCTGCAGAGAAACTCACCAAACGTAGTCTATCACTTCAGCTTCCTGCAGACCAGAAAAAAGGGGACAAGCTTTTATTCTTATTTATTACACTAATCTGGAGCACACATCTATGTGAACACTGTTTTCTTCTTTTGCTGAACACAACATGGTGAAATGAACTTGGTTAGTACAAAGCAAGGCTCAACTATCGCTGAGGGCTGCAGAGAGACCCATGGTGTACTTCAGGAAAGAGGCTGGGCAGTGAAGTCAAGGAGCAGATAGAGCTGTTATCTGAATGAGGTAGCTGTGTAGGCAGATAGGTTGTCTGCACATTACCTGTAGCCCATGCTGACACCATGTGAGACAGTGCTTGTAGAGATTTCCTTCTCCTTTAATATCCCGATCCAATGTCCTGCTCCCTCAGCCAAGTAGCCCTTACTGTTGGGTTTCAGGAGTTCAGAAGTAATGAGTTAGATTCCACGGCATTTAAAAATATGATATCTGTCTGTTTTCTTGCTTCTTAACATGCACCTCCTTATGTCCCTTCCCTCTCTGCTTGCTTTTCAAGTCACCACCAAAAGCTGCTGATTGAGACTTTCAATTGAATCACTAGAATGGGCAATCCTATTATAAAAGCTTGTTGAGATTATAAAGATTTGATGTTTTTCAGTGGTGGGAACTTTGGCGAATTCCCACTAGCTTGGGCTTGGTTCATGGGGTGTTAAAAAGGTTAACCAAAGCTTTTCTTATAACCTGTCTCTTGGTTATAAGAGATTAACAACTTCCAGATCCCTCAGTTGTTCAGAACCCTGAAGAAACCATGTTGCCTTTAGTTAGCATCTTATTAATATCTATGCCCAGATATTTTTATATTTTTGTGTTACTTTTCCTTCTGATCAATGGAATATGTAGCAGGAATTTGACAAGCTTGACTTCAGAACAGAAGTTAAAAACAAAGTTTATTGAGAACGTCATCTTGTAGGTTTAGAATTAAATGTATTTCAGCTAGAACTACTGCCCACCTCTGTACCAAGCTAACCTTGCAAGGTAGTAAATTATTACTTAGAAGCTTTTACAAATTCATTTTTATGCTACAGCAAAGAAGTTTACCTCGCAAACAATATATTTCAACTGCTCTCTGAAAAATTGCCTTAATGTTTTTTCACATGGTAAAATGTATGCTTCACAGATAACATCTTGTTTGTGTCAGATAGTGCTATGTAAATAATTGTAGGTAATGTTTTTAAAGTAAACCAGAAATCCCTGATATTTAAGAATTTAGTAATATTTAGTGTGTTTTGATCAAGAGATTTGACACAGCAAGCTAAATAAGCTATTTTGAAGTAGAAATTATTACATGGCTATATTAAGAAAGATAGAGACCTTGTTTAAGATTTAGAGTTGAGCAAACTCCTGAAATAATGTTCAGAGCTCTCAGAAAAAATATTAGTTGATAACTAAGTAGCAAGAATATTTGGAACATTTTTGGAATATTTTAGAGATTTAAAGTACAGTTTGTGCACTAATGTTGGCACTAATTGTCTTCACTGCAGCAATATAATGTGGTAGTTCTATATCTACAGGCTTTACATCTTGACTGTATAGGATCATTGGGACTGATTGATCTTTCTCAAAGTAACTACATTACCTATAATAATAACGAGAGTCATTGAGTAAGAAGTGCAGGTAGAAATAATGATCCAAGAAGGCTGGTGTGAATAAGGTTGCTCGGAATTAAAATTTTTCATGTCTTCACTAATCAGAATTTATTAGATGCACGCACTGAGCTAGCCACAGTCTATAAAAGTCCAGTTGCTGCTCGTACTTTTTTGTACATCAGAAACAGTTAAAAGCACTACAAATATACCAGTGAAAAAGGGAAGAGGATCAGGACATGTTTCTTCCTAGTTGTTGCTCAAGGGTATCCTTGTGGGACTATTTCATCAGGACCAACAAAGTTTAACTGCTTAATTACTTCCCTGATAACTCATGGAGGAGTTGTGCTCTGGGAAATCTTCTGATACTGTCATATGTTTTGTGTTGCACCACGAAGATTGCATTGGTCATAGTTATTAAGCTTCTGTAAAACCCAGGGAGAGTTTTCTATCAGAAGCAATAAAGTTAGTTCAGCTTATTGATACTCTATAATCTCCAGGGTTTTTTCTTGTCTCGGTTACATATCTCCAAAAAGACAGAACTATGCAGTAACCATGGATTGTGGCTGAAGTCAGACATGAAGCTACATAGTAGAATTTTGCTAGACTCGGTCTTTCCAGCCTGAGGAAGTTTTTATTTGGGGGTTATATTTAAAGGTAACAATAAATATCATACTTCCTTGCAAGACTGTCAACACATCCTGTGCTTCACTCTGGTGGCCTCATCTTTATGTGAAATTCTTGCTGTAAAACAAGGTGACACCACAAAATGTCTACTAGGGAAAAGTCTGAAAAACAAAGTAAGCAGAAAAAATCAGGGATAGAGTCAAATCCTGTGACTCTGCCTTTAAGCATCTTAAAGGTTATTAAGTATAACCACAGTAACAATAACCACAGTTTGAAAATGTAACCCATTTTTTACTCAATAATGTGCTTTTTAAGTGTTCTTGAACCTGATAATATATTATACAGAAATTAAAAAATCTGCCTTTGGATTTATTTTTCTGTAAAATCTGTGGATTTAAAGAATGATGATAAGAAGTGACATAAGACCTTCATTGTGCAAATAAGATTTCTTTATGTGAGTAAATTGTATCTTGATTTTTAGATTGGGTTTCTGCCTTCATTACATAGGAAAACTATTGTTCATGTCTTGAGTCTGAGAGTTTCACTGTCTCAGGAGAGCTGGAATTGTTTTAAAGTATAATTTTACTAGATATTGGGTGACCTACCCTGACTTTTATTTTAGCTATGGTACAACATGCTCACTAAAGACTTTCAACTTCTCTGCCAACAACAGGTGATCTCCTCTCACATATTCTGAGCAAATGTTCAAATGTAAATTTTATTACAATGATCCTTTCCCTTCCTTTGCAGAATTCCGTGTGGGGAAAACAGCAGTGTTGAAACAAGAAGTGGAAAGCCATTCTCCTTCAATACCAAGTCCATTAGACCTTCTGTCCTCTCCCCATGCAATGAAGCACAAAGAGCTCAGGTATTGTTAAATTACTCCATATTCATATGAGGTCTAATTGTAAGTGTGTATGTGTGCGTATGATGCAAACACCTAGACACACTGTTGGAAATGTGTCATGTGGGAGTAATCTTTTATCCAGTAAGACTGCAGCTTGTTCAACTCATCAGATTTTGGAGTTCCTTACAGTTTGCAGACCTAGTTGGGTGTGTTTCACACATCCAGTTCTACAGAAAGTGGATGCGATTTGAAGATTGGTTGGTTTTGTTGGCTTGCTTGAGTCCAGAGCTACAAACTCGCAACTGAGTAACCCTCAGGGATGTCAGATTATTTTATCTTTGATCTCTCTTACAATCTGCACCTTAAGTTTGTCATTCATAGTTGTTAGGTATTCTGAAGTCAAGGTCTTCTCTTTAAGTCTCTCTACATAAAAAGCCAAATATGGAGGAGCTATTTTAAGTAAGAAGCTACCATTTTCAGTTAACACAACTAGTTTGGCTGTTTTGAGGGGTTAAAGACTTCATCAGACATAATGAAACAAGCAATAAGGATTCAGTGGTTTTTTTAATTTATTTTATTTTGGTTTATTTTATTTTATTTCTTTTCCTGTCTTATAGTAAGAACACTTGCTATATCAGCTTTTGCCTTTGTGATAGCTTCTTCCTTTTCTTAATTAAATCTCTTCATGTGCCTAAAATGTTATTTTTCAGAATGAAAATTAAATTTAGGCACAATGTAGATTGTTTGCATTTTTGAGAGAAACTAACTGACCTTTACATAAGGCTCTGTGAATGCTTTGGATTGATAGTTTACATTCCTCACATTGAAATAGGTATAGCTATTTCCAAAGAATACCAATTCATTGCTGCACAATGATCTAAATCCATCTGATATTACTGTATTTTAACACTTAGAGGGTGTCTGTAGTGACAGAGAGGTAGACAGGAGTCCTTGTTTAGAGTTCAAGGATAGAAAACGTATGTCAGAAAGCTCCCTCAGTATATCACATTTATTGTGTTCTTACGCTTTGTTGCAAATGTCACAGCGCTACAGTTGCATGGAAAGTGAGTCTTAGCTAATAAAAGGCTTCACCTTTCCTTTCTTTCTCTATACAGTACTTTGTAATAAGTAACTAATAAAATGACATTTGTTATTTCCAAGTATTTCTGATGTACAGTGATGAGGTTTCATCATAGGGTAAAGTCTGTGTTATCTACAATGATGCTCAGCATTTGGAAAGAACTTTTACAGCTGTTTTTCTTATGTTAATGTGCCTTGCTTGTGGTTTTGGTAATTTAAATTTTGCTGAGTTTTTTTTTTAATTAATTTGTTTGACATTTGCTATAAGTTATCATTGATCAAGAGGAAGTCATGTGGTATTTATAGAAAAGAAAATATGTAACTGGTTTCACAGGTATTATCTAATGATTTAGAAAGCTTAAATATAATTAATTTGGTCACTGAAATAGATTGGTAGCTGAATTCATGCAGTATATCTGTGTATGAATTACTGCTGAATGAATAGGTTGCATCCCGTGAAATGAAATTCTTTTAGAGTGAATTGTGTTTTCCATCAGTTCTCTGAACATGGAGAATATGGCACAAAATCTAAGAACAGAATTGAAAAGCAAGAGCACTACTCATCTTTATATTTTGTGAAATATTTTTATTATATGGAGATGAGCCTACGTATCTCTGTTAAGCCAACAAAACCAAAAATTCCAAACCCAGAAAGCTGAAGGTATATAAAAGATGCATAAAAATATATAACATTCTGTAAACTCACTTTCAGGATCATGGGACAGTGAACAAACTGTGAAGAGTCTTTGAGATTGCTTTGTACCAAGGAATGATTTAAATGGAAAATTACCAAAAAGTGCTGACTTCCCTGATGAGCTGTCAATAGGAGATTTAGGACTCCTCATGTGCCATCAGCATGCTTTAATTGATTACAGTGTTACTATCCTAGAGTATGCTAAAATAAAGGTTAGATAAATCCTGAGGATATCAACTACCTTTATCAAACTGCACAATTAAGGGTACAGTACATAATCTGAGAACAGAAACCATCACTCAGAAATAAGCGATCGGCTTTACTTGGAATGAAGATGTTTTTTCTAAAGGTCACAGAATCACAGAATCACAGAATGTCAGGGATTGGAAGGGACCTCAAAAGATCATCTAGTCCAATCCCCCTGCCGGAGCAGGAACACCTAGATGAGGTTACACAGGAACACGTCCAGGCGGGTTTTGAATATCTCCAGAGAAGGAGACTCCACAACCTCCCTGGGCAGCCTGTTCCAGTGTCCTGTTACCCTCACTGAGAAGAAGTTTCTTCTCATATTTAAGTGGAACCTCTTGTGTTCCAGTTTGTACCCGTTACCCCTTGTCTTATCATTGTTTGTCACTGAGAAGAGCCTGGCTCCATCTTCGTGACACTCCCCCTTTACATATTTATAAACATTAATGAGGTCTCCCTTAGTCTCCTCTTCTGCAAGCTAAAGAGACCCAGCTCCCTCAGCCTTTCCTCATAAGGGAGATGCTCCACTCCCTTAATCATCTTTGTAGCCCTACGCTGGACTCTCTCCAGCAGTTCCCTGTCCTTCTGGAACTGAGGGGCCCAGAACTGGACACAATATTCCAGATGAGGTCTCACCAGGGCAGAGTAGAGGGGCAGGAGAACCTCTCTCGACCTACTAACCACCCCCCTTCTAATACACCCCAGGATGCCATTGGCCTTCTTGGCCACAAGGGCACAGTGCTGGCTCATGGTCATCCTGCTGTCCACCAGGACCCCCAGGTCCCTTTCCCCTACACTGCTCTCTAATAGGTCATTCCCCAATTTATACTGGAACCTGGGGTTGTTCCTGCCCAGATGCAGGACTCTGCACTTTCCCTTGTTATATTTCATTAAATTTTTCCCCGCCCAACTCTCCAGCCTGTCCAGGTCTCGCTGGATGGCAGCACAGCCCTCTGGTGTGTCAGCCACTCCTCCCAGCTTGGTGTCGTCAGCAAATTTGCTGATAGTACACTCAACTCCCTCATCTAAGTCATTGATGAATATATTGAATAATACTGGCCCCAGTACTGACCCTTGGGGCACTCCACTAGTTACAGGCCTCCAACTGGACTCTGCCCCGTTGACCACGACTCTCTGGCTTCTTTCCTTCAGCCAGTTCGTAGTCCACCTCACTACCCGTTCGTCCAGTCCACACTTCCTCAGTTTAGCTGTGAGGATGCTGTGGGAGACCTTGTCAAAGGCTTTACTGAAGTCAAGGTAGACCACATCCACCGCTCTGCCATCATCCATCCACCTCGTTATATCCTCATAAAAGGCTATGAGGTTGGTCAAGCACGACTTCCCCTTGGTGAAGCCATGTTGACTGCCCCTAATGACCCTCTTATCCTTGATATGCCTTGAGATGGCACCAAGGATAAGGTGTTCCATCACTTTCCCAGGGATGGAGGTGAGGCTGACCGGTCTGTAGTTACCCGGGTCCTCCTTCTTGCCCTTTTTGAAGACTGGAGTGACATTTGCTTTCCTCCAGTCCTCAGGCACCTCTCCCGTTTCCCAAGACTTGGCAAAGATGATGGAGAGTGGTCCAGCAATGACCTCATCCAGCTCCCTCAGCACCCGTGGGTGCATCCCATCTGGACCCATGGATTTATGGATGTCCAGATTGCTTAATTGCTCCCTAACCCAGTCCTCATCAACCGAGGCAAACTTCTCCATTGTCCTGGCTTCCTCTGGGGCCTCAGGGGCACGGGGCTCCTCAGGACAGGCTCCGGCTGAGTAGACAGAGACAAAGTAGGTATTCAGTAACTCTGCCTTCTCTGTATCTTCTGTCACCAGGGCACCCTCCCCGTTTAAATAGGCTACAAAATGGCTGCTCACAGGATTGGACTTAAACTGGATCACTCTGTGTTTGAAAAAAGTAACAGTGTAGATTATATACTGTATTGCACATAGGACTAAGGGAAAGGTGCTTGAATCAGAATCCACATGTTCCCTGGTATAAAGTGGCTGTGATAAATTTGTTTCTTATTTTTGTGAACAATTTGAAAGCCCATCTACTTTTAATATCTCCACAGAAGTACAAAGAGGCACATTCTGTGGACTGGTGGTAAGGGTGGTTAAGGTTCTATTTATGCTTTGGAGTTGGCTGGTAGCTGACATACACTTGACTCTGTCTGCCCTGAACTTTTCCATGCAATGTACAGGCCAGGTGCATGAAACCAATGGAGGGAGATGCTTTGAAGTGTGTTCTGTGGTTGTGCCTCAAGTCTGAAGGAGAAATAAGACGACAGCACTTGGCAAGGTTTTGAGGATAGGGTGCCAGGAGATGATCTGCACAAGGAGAGCCCATAGGTCAACTGTTCTTGGTCACTGTGAGACATCTTTATTCCACAGTTGCCTATGGGTCAGTTTTCAATTATAGAATAGAATCGTAGAGTCATAGAATCGTTTAGGATGGAAAAGACCTTTAAGATTGAGTCCAGTCATAAACCTGGCATTGCCAAGTCCACCACTAAACCATGTTCATAAGTGCCCCATCTTCAGTCTTTTAAATCCCTCCAGGGATGGTGACTCCACCACTTCCCTGGGCAGCTTGTTCCAATGCTTTACAACCATTTCTGTGAAGAAATTTTTCCTAATATCCAACCTAAACCTTCCATTGTGTTCTTGGGACAAACCTTGAGCAGCTAAATATTGGGCAAAATACTATTTCCTGCAAATGAGAAACTATACTAATATTTCTTAATGGACATAGATTATATTTAAACTCTCACTGTTATGTTAAATTTGATTTTGGTTTTTGATCAGCTGCATTACCCCAATAAAGATATTAAGAAAGAAAAAATATCAAAGAATTTGCTCAAGGAAAATATCATGATGTCATAATACTTTATCTCCACAAATCAACTTCTCAATGTAGATAAATATCTACTTGATGTGGTATTGAAGTATTTAACATTTTTGAAGTTTATTATTGTCTTTAAAAATATGTTACCCCATAGTTAAATACAATAATTCAAATGAATCAAAATTTATTAAAACTATTTTCTAGGAATTTTTAAAATACTAGCTTTCACCTTTGAACAAATAGAAACAAAATTTTTAAATGGTCTGATAAACAAAGGTTCATTTTTCTCTATTGGCTCTAAATGTTGCTTGTTGAAAAATGTTTCAAGTTATTGAGAATGACAGTAGTGTATTGTGGCTTTCATGAACAGCTGCAAGCGGAATGGTGGGGTAATCCATTTATAGCTATAGTAAACTTCAATTGTTGCAGTCTCAATGCTCTTTCACAGCCAATAATTAACATTTTCTGATGCTTAAGTGTTGTACTTCAATATGTTTGTATAAATACAAGATAATAATAAAAGGAAATAAAAGGAGTGAGGAAGATTTCCCGTATAAAAGAGCTGTTCAGAGTTTTGAACCCAGAAAATCAAACTAGTACTGTCTACGCAGCTTTTCAGAGAATATGAACAAGATGGAATCCCATGTAGTACATGACTAAAAGCACTTTTGATCGGAACATGCGGTAGCAATCATTAAATATATCATATACAGTGACACTATGGAAGGCATTGTTCTCCATTCTGCTCAATGGACCATGCTGGAACACTTGTTTTGTATCTTGAAACCATTTATGATTGCTGTTAAAGAAGTCAGTGCTTTAGCAGTGTCAATGAATCAAGTGAAGTCATCCCATTCATCTGTCTGTTAAAAACAAAGTATTGGAGAGAATAAATACAAACACAGAATGTATCCATACGGAAAATTACATTAAAAAATTGCCTTTATCTGTTTGTCAGTGGAATGTACCAGATCAGAAAGGAAGCAGCCTGTATTTTATTCAGGTTTTAGGTTTTTGCGTCCACCTCAATCCTTATTGTTAATCTTAATGATAGTAGAAGTTTCCAAAGGATAAGCTCAGTTTGTCTTTTCAGCAGCTGTCCACCTGTAAATTTGTCTCTTTGCAAATCAAATGTATATTTGTTTGTTATTTTGCTTATCTATTCTTTAATGTGACTTCATCTTCCTCTTTTGTAACAAGGGCATAAAAAGGAAAACAATTTTATCTGGTCTTAATTCTTGTGTACAATCTCACTTCAAAGTGAAGTTCTTTGACAGACTTGAGCAAACTTGTCTGAACTTTTTTCCAAGCAGGCAGGTCATTGTTCAGTCAGCCCTCACATACAGAAAATAACAACTTCTAGCTAAGAAGGGCAGAGTATTTTGCTTTGTTTGTGAGTAAAAGAGGATTGCCTGGAGGATTCCCTCATTATTGCCAGTAAAAGCAGACCAGCAGACAATCCAGCCTGTCTGCCATTCCAAGCTGTATTGAGTGGATCACTCCTTACTGTTAAACAGCATCGTGTTTCCAAATGGATCTCTGAAAGGCAGAGGAGGTCAGAATGAAGTTGCTACAATTCTTAGATCTTATTCTGCAGAACATAAGTGGCGTTCTGGAATACATGTCCATCTAAGACATGAATTCTGGCTGGTTTTTTTAGACTGTTTGTATGTCTACAAGATGTATTTGGAGCCCCCTGAGCAGATACTGTGCTCGTCAAACCCATGCTTCGGTTGCTCTTTGCCCAATTTTCTTGTATTTATCTTGCATTGAACTAAATCCTACTTCTGAGGTGCCCACACTGAAATATGGGTATGGAATATCACTAAGTGAGGAGAACAAAATTATATGAATCACATGTAGAATGTATCATATATCACCTTCCACTCATCTGTTTTTAACATCAGGCACATCTGACAATTTACAATTGAGAAGAAATGGAAAGAGTGGAAAAGCTCCTTCTTTAGTTGCATTGGTGCAAAGCATGGAGACCTGTGGTACTGCTATGCAAGGTCTGAACTCAGTGTGCAGCCTGTGTGCTGGTGATGTGCAGATATATAAGCACCTATCTGGAAGAAGCCCAGTTCCTATTTGGCAAGTAGCTTCTTTTGGTGACTGTTGGTCAGTGTTGGAAATACTGGGAAGATGAATGGACAGGGAATAGCATAGTTGACCTGGAGTCATCAACATTGACTCTGGGTTCAGATAACTTTTGAGACTGGTGGGAGTAATGAGTGTAACTGAGAGAGAATGAGAGGCAGGTATTTTGATGTCTTTGGGATATGCTGTTAGCTGATGGGACATTCCATTGAGAGAGGAAGAATGCTTCAGAAATCAGGGCAAATCTGATTTTTTTTAAATTCCAGATTTAAAAACAAATAAGCACAAAAACTTGTTACGAGTTTAGCCATGTCATTTCATCTCTGCCTCTTATGCTAATGTTTGGTGGAGACGTAAATTTTCTTGTGGTGCTTCCAGTGTGTTCATTATTGTATATTCCCACTGAAGCTATAGTTCCGAACTGCTTTTTGATCAATAGTTGGTTATTTATGCTTCATTACATTCGCATTTTTAGACAGTGAGGTTTTAGAGAGAAGGACCATGGGAGCCTTTTTTCCTGTGTTTGCATGGTAGTTCTGTAATTAGTTTATCTCAAGCTAGAGTTAAAAATATTCATGATGGCTCTGAGCAGTAATATTGAAGTTCACAATGAATGCAAATAGAACAACAAGGGCTTTTTCATTTCTTGATGATGATTAAAATATACTGCTAGCATAGACTAGAGGTATGCTCCTTAGTAAATCAGTAAGAAGTGTCCGTCAGTAAGAAAAGAAGCTGCATGAAAATACTGTGTGGATGTATTAATTGTTACCTTCTGTCTTTTGAGATGTTGGACTAGGAAAAGGAGGTAGACTCTAGACTGGAGGTTACTGGGGATTTTTTCAGGATCATAACCTGGAATAGGAACTGCCTGTGTGTGCTCCTGGCCTTGTATTGCAAAGGACAAATGGAGCGGAGCATTCCGCATACCTGTCCCGTGCCCAAACAAATGTCCTCTTGCTTAGTCCTAGATGTTTATGTGTGCAATTCCATTCCATCCTTAATGCATGGCAGTGGTTGCAATAAGCAAAGATTTCCGATTTCTCTTCATCTGCTCTCTGAGACAACATTGTAATTACCATTTTACCAATTTGTCAAATATTGCATATCCTATAGTTACTGTCCTATTGCTTGTTAGAAATCCCAGATCACAGGAGTCCCAGATAAGCTGCTTGTGTAAACTACGTAATAAATGACCACCATCTGAGCTACCTAATGCTCTCTCTTGATTTCATTGTAAAAATACTTGTTATTGAGATTGCAGAGAACATAGAAAAGTGAAGCATTGCAAATGTGCTGAAAATGTGCTTTAGAAAATTGAAGATTGTGTCTAGATTCCACTGAAATTACAGATTTAGGTTCTGAAATGACCAAAATCAATAAATATAAATTAAAACTGGCTCAGCATTTGCCTGGTCTTCTCAGATTAGGAAGACTGTAATTTCAGACCTTAATTCATTGTTTGGTCTTATTCGTGTGGAATGAGGAGCTCTTTTGCAATAAGGCTGTAGTCACTAAATAATTGTGTGTGCAAGCATGTATACATACAAATTTACTTCTGCTTTTTACATTAGACAACATACATGTCCATAAGAAATTCACATATAAAGTTAATTCCAGTTGTGGATAGAACTGTCTTGTTTAAGGATCCTTGATTATGAGGTCACTGAGACTTAAGGAAGTCTGTCCAAAGCAAATGTCAGAAAAGTAATGTGACCTATGTTTTATTTGGGCAATATCCATATCTGATAATGTCAGTTGAATGCCTCCAATAACTTCCACAGGTTTTGGATCAGGATTTGTATGTCATGCAGCAGCAGTCAAGGTCTCATATTTAAAATCCAAAAAGAATGATTACTGCAGAACTAAATACAGTTAATGAGAACCAACTCATTTCTACAATAATGTCACTTAATTTATATCTGAATTTAGAAATCTGTTTAGTTTTCATTGAATTTAATGCTTGTGAAATATGTTACATTCACAAGCCTCCAAATGGTAGCTTTTTATCTGTCCACAGAGCAAGCATAACACAAGCAAAAGCAAAAGAATTTCCCTATAGGTCACTGCTGATAACCTAACCTGGAGGATCACCAGTTAGTGTCAAAGCTTTTTACAGCACAATTGACCCATATCCACTGGGAACAAGACTGAAACTATCAATTGTTGCTTAGTGTAGACAGTGCCTTCTTTTATAATCAACTTTCAATATGTCAATAAATCATTGAGTTTTTTAGTGGATCCTTGCATGTAATTAAAATATTCATACCAACTACTGCATATGAGAAATTTAATAATGCTAAGGGACTGCCCTAAAAATGATGCAAATGTTGCCTATAAAGGATTCTAGGTTTTAAGTTAGACCTGTGCATTCCATAATGGACCTTTGATAGCTAATCATAAATAAATTTCAGCAAGAGGAGTGCAAAAATCATCTGAAATGGCTGGTTTTCAACCATCTGTTTACTGAATAACTACAGCAGTAGGACTGCTAACCAACGAATTGCAGGCTGGCGTTGTATTTTTCAGCTTCAGAGGAAAATGTATAGGGTTCAAGGACATGTATGCAGGCTGAGTGCCTGGGCGGGACTGCACCTCACCAGGAAAAACCTCGTCTACCAGATGGCCCTAGGTTATTCCTTTTCTTAAAGGTTGATTTTGTGGCAGAAGGCAGTTCTCAGCCCTTCCTTGGCTAGAAAGCTGTTTTCGGTAGTCTTGTGGTTCACACGGAGCAATGAAAAGGCAGCAGGTTGTGAGGCAGGCGCGCCACAGGCAAAGCACTGCACATGCACGTGTTGGGATGGGGGAGGAACTGATGCACAACTAAGAGTGTGACAGTAGGTTTTGTCCAGTGAAAGGGAGTTTGCCAATTTGTGGCAATGATGTTATTACCCAGCATTACAACATTTATCTTAAAACTTTTTTGTTGAATCATTCACTTGACAAAATACATTGCATTATTAACTGGAGAAAAGAAAGACAGTTAAAGGAAAGGCATAAGGAGTTGCACTTGGCTGTTGGTAGAACTCCTGTTGTATGCTCTGAGCTCGGCTGCTGAGTGTGTGGCTGACAGGAGCCTCTGAGGCCGTGTCTGTCCCTTGGTGCTTCCTTTCGCTCACAAAGATCATAGTTTATGGAACTGCTCCTTCTTTATGCAGTTTAGGATAAATGCCTCAATTCTCTTTTTTTACTTGTTTTTCAGCTACTGAAATGGTCCAAAGTTTTGAAATAATTCAAGAATATCCCTGTAGACAGGAAGAGATTTCTCTGAAGCCAATGTGAGTTCTGCTTCAGTTAGGGATAAAGGATTTAGACAGAGATGGCAGACTATTTATGTAAAATATTAAAGTTTCTCTTTCTATTTCAAGTATCATGCTGTACTAGACTGAGTTCTACTTGTTCTATGCTATTAAACAACCCACCTTTTGTCATACAGGGAAACGATATCGGATTTAAGATAATATATTTTCTTTGTTGGGTCTGTTTATGCTTGGAAATTATCTTACTGTATCCATGTATTGAAAATTTATGAAAGGTACTAACACATTTCTTACTATATATTTTTTCTGAGCACACTTTTGTAACTTTAGCATGGTTTGAAAACTATTTCCTGCCCACAGCTAGCAAGAAACAATGATTTCATATTTCCCAAAGTAGAAACCAGTCAACAGCATTCCTTTTTACTGCAAAGAGGGGACACAATAATAAAAAGACATTTGCTAGTGGAATATTGCCAATAAAGTACAATAATACATTAAAACACATATTTAAAGTTGAAATTTATGAGTTTGTTTTTCCGTGCCAGTCAACGTATTTTCATATGTTAACATCAAAATGCAGACTTTCAGCAAAACCTTTAATAATAAAAACAGCAGCCATCAAAAGCAAGTGGAGAATTTTAACTTTTGATATAATGAGTTTATCTTGTGATTTTTGTGGGGTTTTTTTTCAGATTCAATTTTATGCTTTTTTTTTTTTCCCTAATGAAATATTCATCAGCTTGTTCCTTCATATACCCTTCAGTGGAGCTCTCAGACCAATAATGCCACGTTTTGCCCCTTCTCTTTGCAGATTAATTTGGAGAATGAATGTTTCATTTAGAGAATAACAAAACTAATCAAAGCTGGGGATAGCATACGTTTTAATGAAGGTAAACAGTTTATATATTCTGTGTGTATACAGTGCTAAGACCATAACCAGCTCTGCACATTTTCTAAGTAAAATTATCCAGTATAACCTTTCCTTTTTTATGGAATCTCTTGGTATTTAATAAACCATTTTTTGTACTGATTAATTCCAGAAACAGTTACTTAGAGTAATCCCAAACAGATACCTTTTTATTTACCCTATTGTTACTGAAATCTCGCTCTAACCCATTTTGTCAGTCCCCATGGGCACATGTGTGCATGGACACACCAACATGGTGTATTCAGAACTGAGGATGCTGCTTCCAGACCGGAAAAGTCAGTTAGGGTCAGGTTGTGAAAGTACTCACTAGTTTACTTACTTAATGCCAACCAATCTGTATGTACAGCCAAAGACACAGTATCATCTCTAAGATGCTTAGAAGAAAGTTAGGTAAATGTATTTTTATCACTGTATAATGTCATCTGGGGCCCTGTGAAAGGTATAATTAGGTCCCAGAAAAATAAGTTTCAGATATCAAACTGGCAGAGTCTCATGACCAAAAGGATAATGACTATTTTTCAACCTGCAGACCTCTGTTTATAGATGGCTATATAATGCTATTGATCTAAACCAGATCTCCATCTGAGCTCTGTGCAAGGACTGGAGACAGCATGGAGCCTGAGGTTCATCATGGAGAAAAATAAGGCAGGCAACTGCAATATGTTCATATTGCATCCATCCAACTGGTGCTGCCTGAAGAGGTACACGCAGGATAACTAAGCACAGTTAGATTTGGTTGTAGTTCTGAATTTCCTCTGATCTGAAGACACAGGAAAAGTCTTTTATTGGAAAATAAATTAGTGTTGCATACTTTTTTTTCTTAATGTGAAGATTAATCAAAGGCCACTCACAAGGCTTGTGTTCAATCATCTGTGAATGTACTTGGTGGCCAAGGAAAACAGCATGGCAGTGTCTAGCTTGGCTTAACCTAAGTACGTATGCATATGGCAACTCAACAATGGATGTTATGTCTCAGTAGGATCCAGGCCTTAGGAACTATAAGATTGTATTAAGCTTTCAGAATTAGATAATAAGTAAATGAAAGTAACAAGCTGCAGGTTCATAGGAGTACTTTTGAGGAACTATGAGAGCATTGAAGAGTTGGCAGATTTCTTGTATTAGAGAATCAGAGGATGCAGAGGGAAAACATCTTCTGGTGGGCTTTTGGATCATATAAGAACACCTAGGAGAAGACATTGCTACATTTTGAAACAATAACTGGTATTTTTGTTAATATATAGTTGGGGAAGGGGGACAAATGAACATGGAGTGCTGGAGTGTTCTGTGAAGCAAAAGTCAATGTTTTTAGCTTTATTCGCAGAATCTCTTTAATTGTCTCAGTTCGGACTGGATAAACTAAAAAAAAGTATTTTGCGTCACTGCAGTTGCTGTTAGAAGGGTTCTGTTATTTTTCCTTGCATAGTTAAGTGTAATAGTAGTAGGGACAGATTAACATCTGCTTATAAGCAACAATAAGGCTGCACTTATGTGCAATAAAAAAATGAGGCAAAAAACATAGTGAATCATAACTTCCTGGCAACTTAAGGTTTTTCTTATGGTTTTATCCCCCTTCTGAAACTATTCAAATATACATCACAGTAAAGAAATAAGTAAGAACAAAACCAGTTAAATAACTTTACTTTTAAAAAGCAATTAATGCAAAATGAGTGTTTTATTAAATATCTCCAGAGTAATGACTGCCTGAATCTGATGGGTTTTTCAGCCAACAGGCAGTTCCTTTTTAAGAACTGTTTTTTCCCCCCCTATATCCATTGTCTGACATTAGTCTTTGCCAAATGGTAGTAAAGGAAAGGTTACGGTTCTGCAGGAAACTGGCTATAGCTCTGCTCTTGGCTGGTAAGCATCTGTTGTGTGGGCTTTTGGTGTCCATCATTCCTCCCAACCCATTTTTCAGGTAGTGATACTTTTAACAAAAATTGTTGGAGGTTTCCTTCTATCCAGTTGTGTGACATAGTGAAAAGATTTGCTGTCTCTGGTTTGACTATCCAGTGGACAGAGGAATGGCTCTTGTCTGTCACAAATGCAATGCAGGACAGGCTTCCCATTCCTACCAGATAACTTTCTTTTAAAAAGAAATTTCAGCAAGGAAGCACAACTTCACTGTGCTTTTAGTCTCCTGGTGCTTTCCTTGTGCAAGGTTATGTGTTGCAAATACTTTTGAGCCTCACAAGATCTAAATTGAGTGTGTGTTTAACCCTGTCTACTAATCATGTTTTCCAATTGGTGATGATGTTAATGATGAGACATTATTGTATAAAGCGAAGTGCTACCCTGACTATTATTTTACATTTAGCATTGTTGGGGTTTATGTTGTCAGCAATTTTCTTTCCTCTACCCTACTCTTGCTATGTTCCACATAGAATATATTTGAAAAATTGCTGCATTACTTGTACATGTCTGTTGTTCTTTTTGTTTTGAGTTTGAGTCTCTGAATGAACCTAGACAAGAAACCAAAGTTGTTAAATACTATAGAGTGAGGGAATCTAAAGAAGACCTAATAATTTGCCTGGGGAACAGTGACAAGTCAAGTTCAAGGTTATTTCTCAGTAAATACTTCATAGTAGGGGGGAAATGAATTGCAGAAGCCAGAGGTAGTATCAGAATGTCATAAAGGACAGAAGGGAATGTAACTGGGTCACTGTCAAGCTTGCCAGTTCTTTCAATCAAATTGATACTGGTTTATTTTCAAGTAGCTATTTTGCTGCTCTTAATACTGAGTTAGATGGAAGCTGCAAAAAGATAAGATGCACTGAGACATTCTGGCTGCACATCACGGGGTAAGCATGAACATTATTTAATACCTGATGATAATATATACATGTACACCTGAAAGGTCTTATATTGCCATGAAGAGATCTGTATTTGGCTTCCTCTCTGCACCTTAGGGCAAAATAAGCCCATGTGCTGGTACCGGCTGGGAGCTGATCAGCTGAGAACAGCCCCGCTCAAAAGGAGCTAAGGTTTAGAGCAGGGCAAACTATGTGCTCTGATCACAAGTACCTGCACAAATCATGTACCTGCAACAGCTGGAGTGTGGCAAACAGGTCCAGGAAAGTTGTTACAGCCTTCTCTGTGATGCTGGTCTTGCTACTCAGAGCATGGGTCTTTTTTTGAGACCTACAGTTCTAGAGGGAACTGAGGAGGTTATCAAGATGGCTGGAGGCCTCGAGCACATCTCGTATATGCACATTGTGGAACCTGTGCGTGTTTAGTACAGCAAAGATGAGAATAAATCTGTAGCTGCTTCTGACTAAAGGTAGCTACAAACATGGCAGATCCAAACTCTTCTTGTGGTAGTACCAGCAGCACAGCCAGGGGCAAAGATCATGTATTGTGGCTTGGAAAGTTCAGACTGGGCCTGAGGGCTTATCATTTTCTTGTTTTGCAAAGGTTATTTCAGGCCCTTTGTGCTTGGAGATCCATATTTCTGCTTAGCTATCTACGTGACCTTCCTGAGTGCTAGAGGATGGCAAAGATTACAGATCAAAATTTCTAAATTTACAAGAACCCACAGAGCCTTATTGTGTCATGGTTGACTAATTTTTTTCCCTGTATGTTATCAGTAAGGCTTCTCTTTTCTGTCAGATATATTTTAGAGACCTTTATTTAGTAATGTTCACCTTTGTGTAGATAACAACACCCAGAGATTTGTAGGCTTTAAAATAAAAGTACATTGTGTAATAGGAATAAGTTTCTCCAGATTGCGTGCAGCAGTTCTCTCTCACTCGTGTTTAGTTTTCTAGATCTTCTTTGATACCTGCAGCTGGCTTGTAGTGCTGAATGTGCCTGATTTTAATGGCAGGATTCTTACTATCTCTGATTTGAAGCAACAGATGTTCAGTATTCCAGTAGAAGACTTCCCAGCACTATGCCTTGTAGATTCAGTCCTACAACCTTCTCCAATCTATTGTATAACATAGTCCTACCAGGAATACAGGAACACATGTAATCTGGCCTTCTTGTTCCAGGATATTTTACAACCTGCAACAGTCCCTCATAACCATGGAATTACAGAAGAAGAAAGGAATATGCTTTGTGTGTAGTGAAAGTGGGAATGGAATAAAAGTGTTGAGCATAAATACAAGTCATGGCAGTCTGGTGAAGTGCCCGCTGACTGGAAAAGGGGAAACATCACCCCCATTTTCAAAAAGGGAAAAAAGGAAGACCCGAGCAACTACAGGCCGGTCAGTCTCACCTCTGTGCCTGGCAAGATCATGGAGCAGATCCTCCTGAAGGCTCTGCTAAGGCACATGGAAAATGAGGTGATTGCTGGCAACCAACATGGCTTCACCAAGGGCAAAGCTTGCCTGACAAATCTGGTGGCTTTTAAGATGGAATAACAGCATCGGTGGATAAGGGAAGGGCAACTGATGTCATCTACCTGGACTTCAGCAAAGCCTTTGACACTGTCCTGTACAACATCCTGGTCTCTAAATTGCAGAGACATGAATTTGATGGCTGGACCACTCGGTGGATAAAGAATTGGCTGAATGGTCACATTCAAAGAGTTGCAATCAACAGCTCGATGTCCAAG
>VYZX01011263.1:28728-51103 GCA_013401335.1 Brachypteracias leptosomus | reverse complement strand
TCCTGCTCCGGCAGGGGGATTGGACTAGATGATCTTTTGAGGTCCCTTCCAATCCCTGACATTCTGTGATTCTGTGTGTAATAACTATAAATACACAACAATTTGTGTATTAATGTTGATGAAAACATTTTTCATCAAGCTTCCAAAATTTCTCCTGAGTGATTTCCTTTCCTCTCATATTTGTAAAATTAATCAACCCAGAACAAAAATGAAGACTTCTGGAAAAGCTAACACTGGTTTGTCTATAACAATAAATTGAAAAAACTTAGTCTCCCCGTATATTTGAAAGAAACTGGTTTTTAATACAGTTATGATTAGTTATGTCACTCACTTGAGAACAAGTAAAAATATATTGATCACGAGTGATTCTTCCTTAATCAGACACCTCCCTCAAAGCTCTCATTACTTATTAGAAAATAAAATATAATTCTTGATACTTTCTCATTCAAAGCTGCAAGATGAAAATGAACTTTTAGAAACACTCCAGAATCCATTTGTCAGGATAATAACAATTCTCTGTAACAATTCTTTCTGCCTCTTCTCGCTCCCCCTACCCACATTAATTATAATGCTCCAACAGAACAGAGCTTGATTCCCTTTTTTATTAAGGTTGTTTCACTCTATTATTGATTAAGCTTATTTCCCATGATAAATAACCTTCCTGTCAAAAAATGATTTATGAAAGCCAGTGGTCTTTCTTTTACCAGTTTGCTTTTCCTGTGGTTCCATATTACATATTATCTCCTAATGACTGGTTTGGGCAGTCTTTGAATCTACAATTACTGATCCTCATTAAGAGAACTGAATTTCAGTGCTGTAAAAAGCCTGAAGTTTTATCAGGTGAATATTTGATTTTAAGTTAGGAACAGAAGTATCTTTCTAATGTGAGTGTACAGTTCTCTGATATGCCTTTAAACATTCAAAATGTTAATAAAGTAAGGTTACCCTGCATTGCACTTGCGGAGACCAGCTCCTTGGAAGCAGTATACTTCATTAAGTTTTTTCTATGTCTTCCAGAATTGACCACAAAGACAATAAAATAAAATAATTTGCAATTGAAATCATACACTTCTAGAATGCTAGTAGTCCAGTTTGAACGACAGTCTTTCTTTTTTTCACCTTATGTTTTTCTATGTGTATGTATAAAATGCAAAAGAACTTCTTAGAAGACAACAGTTCTGTCTTATGCAACTCTTGAGATGGAGTGTGGTTTTGTTCTGATATGATTTGTTCTGTTATGTCAACAAACCTTTTGTCCTAGGAGTAAAGATGAAATGTGTGGGCTTGTGAGTTCTTTTTCTAGGTGTAAAAACTGAAAAAGATACAGGGTGCATCTGACCTGTGTATTGTACAGGACATATCTAACCTGTTGGTTGATGAACACTGCTCAGAGGTTTATATCTTAACTGTGTCCAGAGCTGAGCACCTTTCTAGGCAGTGCAAAAACTGTCACGTACCTTTCTTTCATTTTCTCAAAACAAAGTCTTAATTTGCATCTGGCTTCCGCAGCTGCTTTTTAAAATTACATCTATGTTTTCTGTTTCCCATTCATACAGTTCCAAATATCCAGTCCTCTATTTTAAATATATGTTTTAGGACAAATAGCTCAAGTCCAAGGGGAATGTAGCTTGTTTTGTGGGTTGTGGGACGGTGACTGTCGCTTGTTCTGTGCCTGGCACTGCAGAGTTCTGATCCACAAGCAAGTTTTCTCTGCAGTAGAATAATACAAATTAACAGTCTTTAAAAGCATCCTACAAAGGAATGTCACTGCTTTTCAAAAATCCTGAAGAAGGCTGACTGTACAATCCCAGCTTTAGTAACATTTTCACATAAGTCGCATTACAATTCTGTATAGATAGATAGTGCATTAGACAGACCTAAGAAAAAAAAAAAAGATTGCTCTTACATACCCTTGAACAGTCTCATGAAAACCCTACTGCTTATAAGTAAAAAAGCATAAAGGAAAACCTAGTATTATCACTGCTTTAATTCTCAGTCTTTGTTCCTGCCAGTCAGGGCTCTTAATAGAAACTAATGGTAACTACATAATCAGGATATTTTCTTTTCTGAGTCAGTAGCAGAATTAGAGCCCTGAAAAGATAGCAGGCTGACATTTGATATTTTTAATACCTAAAGCCAGCTTCAAAGAGAATGAGTCAGTGTCACAAACCTATCAAATCAGCAGAGACAAATACTTTTTACCTGTAGTAGCTCTGTCCTCAGAATTAATTTTTATAAGAAGCATTTTACAAATGTGATGGTTTTTTCCCCTTGTCTCCTGCTTACGTTGCAAAAAGAAGAAGAAAAAAAAAAGGGTCATGTTTCTTGTCTACTGTTGTGATGCCATAATATTTCAACTCTCACAAAATTTGAAAGGACCACTTGATCCTGTGACAGGTGATAAAATCAAAGGGCCCAGTGAAGGAGAGTGCTTTCTTGCTTTCTTTTAGAGAGTGGTTTCTCTTAACGTGATATTCACCGCTTGTGGACAGTGGGTCCCTGTATTTCTGACATCAGAGATTGTCCTCAGTGTCAAAGATGTTTCTGTTCTCACATTTTCCACAGTAACTAAACTCCCTAGATCTCATCACCATGTTATCCCTGTTTGAGAGGTGGGGGACTGAAGTACAGAGAGCCCAACATTACAGGTAGCCTTTAGAAAAGAGTGAGTAGGAGCTGAGGCTCAGGCTCAGGCTCTGATCCTGCTGTCTAATACAGCCTGGGCGATGGAATCTTCGTTGGCAGAATGAGCTGTAACATCGCAGTGATGGATGCTGACATTAAGAGCTGTGCACCAGCCTCCTCAATAGTCATTTTCTGGGTAACTGAATTTTGTTATGTATTAAAATAAATTAATTCATGAGTATTAAACAGCTACTCAAACCTCAAAATTTCTCAGAGTGCTATCTGCAATAATTAACAACTATTAAATCCACAGACAGAACTTTGACTCTCTGAAATGAAAATAAAGGGTCTTATTGTGCCCTGAACTGCTGTGTGACTGTTCATTATACAGAATATTCTGTAGAAAAGACCTGGATTGTAAAGATGGACTCATAACCTATTTGAATTAGGTAATAGTGGAATGATCATCAAGTGACCAAATCAAGGAAAACAAGTTGTATTTCTAAAATAGGCTAATGAAGTTTTTAAAAAATAAGTATATGGGAGAGATTTCATTTTACCTCCATGTTCAGGTTTCACTACAGAAAATATTATTTGCCTGAACTCACCCATTCCTTTTAAGCCTCTCTGGTCTAGGTTCCTTTGAATCTATTTAGAAAGTTGCAGAAATTACTTACTGAAGTCACTGTTGGTCTGGAGGGAGATATGAATTAAACACTGAATTGTGAGATTAAAAGGACTGACTCTGTAATGTGCTTTAAGGACTGAAAGCCCAGTGGAAGAGAAGACTATATATCTTTAAACTGTCTTGTCTTGCTCCTGATTCCAAAGTGCTCTGGGGACTGGGAAGGCCTCAAGCACTCTCTTGGATGTTCATGATGTCCTGTCTGAGGCACATTAACTTTCCCTGGTGACCCTATGTGCCATGCAGTATCTCTGGAGCTACTATTAGCATCCTGCCTACCCTGAAACTTGTGCATTGGTTGTTCTGACTGTGCCTCTTTTGGGGTAATCTTCTAGGAGTGGATCTGAAGAAATTAAAGGTTTGCACCTTTGGCAGGGCTAGGAATATTGCACACTTTGTACTGTACGTTTCCAAACCAAATACTAAGGCTTTGCAGGAGGAAGCCATGCATGTGACTCTGGAGTTGTGACTGCTCCTGCAGTTCCTCACTTTCAAATTCATTATTGACAGCTGAGAAACTTTGTGACTGTTTCACACTTTTAGTGAACATGGGTCTTTATCTTGTAAGTGGATCTACTCTTTCTCAATCCAGATCTTCACTGGGTTTATTCAGTGCCCCTGTGTTATAAATCATCATTTGACATTTATGCCTCTAAGCATTCAGAATTCACCACTCTTGAAATAACCCACTATCCTTGAAATCCTAGGAACTGGATAGGTCCTTTTTGTTTATTTCTTAGAAGCATAGAGTGGAACAGGAATTCAATTGCTAAACTTTCAATTTGAGGTAAAGCCTCAAATTATGACATTTATAGTCACATTCTATCTCCCTCACACTAAGGCAGTCCATCTGGTGGGTTTCCTAGAATTTCAAATCTTAAAGAGTTTCTTGGTTTCTTGGGATTTGTGTTTTCTTAAATGCTGTCAACAGCACAGAGCCAAAAACCTGTGTTGTGAATGGCATCTAAAGCAGAAGTAAGAAAAGGACACTTATACTGCGTGGTTTTGCCTTCCCGAAATCGATTTAATTTTTAAATTATGCTTAGACCATTCTTTTTCTGTTGTGCTATTGTGCTATTTTTCAATGACATCTGCCATATGTATCTCTTTTTGTTTTAGTAGGAGGTGTACCATCTGGGAGAGGAGCTTGATATTTCAGAGGCAGTGAATTGTTGATTTCCAGAAAGAACCATGCTAGGAAGTAATGCTCCAATTAGTTGAAGTGTCTGTCACTAGGGATTCAACTATAAAAAATGGCCAAGGAGGAATCAAGAGGCTCTGAAGGGACATTGGAGATACAGAACATGTATATATTCCACAAATTTTGCAGTGAATGTATTGAATTTTAGTATTCTAAAAGGATGTCTGGTTCTTCTAAAAATAAATACAAAGGTATTCCTTAGGGTATCGTGTTCTGGCCCATCACCATGCAATATACAATGATGATTATTGTTGTACTTAGTCATATTTGCTCTGATTATTATTATTTTTTTAATATCTGGGGTTGATTTCATGTTTTAGTGTATTGTATCCAGAACCTTCTAAAATATAATAGTGTAAAAATAAACCCCAAATTAAGGCAGTTGTCCTCAGATATCTTGCAAAATTATTATCACTGAGTGGTCACCGGAAAATTACTACTGTGTCCATGAAAAAGCTTCAGCCTTTAGAAACTTGTAATTTTAGAACCTACAGAAAACTTTTCTCCCTTTCCTCCCAGAGCTCTGGGGGAGGTACGGGAGTAAGACCAGTACGTAGAGAGAATTTGAGGACTCGTTTTGTGCAAACCTAAATAAGAGGGGCTTACCTGAGAATTATATATATTAAAGGAGAAAGTAGCTTTTCTTTGAGTTTGAGAATCACACAAACACCTATCTTCCATATGGCAAATAATTGTCATTCTGTTTTTATATGCTTGTGCTGGTTTCCCTTTAAGATGCTTTGGCTTAATAGTACTGAATAAAATAATGCTGAAAAGAAAATTCTCTTAGAGTAAATAAATGAAGCACTTCCCTGTTAGGAATAATTTTAGATAAGGTAATTTCACCACAATGAATCGCCAGTCATCAGATATTTAAATAGGAAATACATGGAATGGATGATTTACTAGGAGAGTCGAGTAGCCACTTCAGATGTACTTGACAGTTTTATTATGCAGGTATTTTACATGGTAAGGAGTTCACAGACATTATCCTCAAAGTTTGAGCACCATTTTTATCTCCATGACCATATATAATGAAGGGCCTAACTCTACAAGGATCTCAGTAAGTCCTCTCCAGAATGTCTTTTCTCTCTGGGATATATGTAATGCCTTATTTCCTGATATACTTTAGAGAAGTACAGTTTTATGTTCTCGTGCAGTTCAGCTTCTGAAGAGCAGAACTCTTCAGGAGTTGGAAGACAGTGAAAGAGTTGGAAGACAGTGAAAGAGTTGGAGGAGAGATTTCTTTAAGAAAGGAAGTTCCTCTCTTATGAGGGGAGCAAAATGAGTTCCCAACAGTTTGAAAAAGGTCTTTCTTATGAAAGCTGCTTGAAAACTCTGCTAAGCACATTCTTTTCACCTTTGTGGCTATTCATAGACAAGGAAAAGTTGAGTCATTGCATTCTGAACCCATTCTACCCCACTAGAATAGGTCCCTTACGTGCTGTGCTACCAGAAAATTAATACAGAGTTTGACTTACATACATGGCACATCATGCATTTTGTGGAAAAATGTTTATCTCTTTTATTTTTTCCTTTTCAGAAAAGTTAAAAAGACAACTTTTTAAGAAAGGAGAAGTGAAATAAATATTGTTAGTACACAGACACAAACCTGTGAATACAGAGGCAGCAGTTCCAGGAACGTGAGCTAATGTTTTGTGACCTTGGTTGCTACCATTGATACACCCTTTGACTGCTACTGAATTTAGAAGTCCATTACCATTTTGGCTGGTGGTCCATAACTGCAGAAACCATGTTTACCAACTAGTGTAAGAGAGAACAAGTAGAGAAAAAGATGTTATTTTGAAACTGTTGAGAGGTTATTATACAATCAATGGAGAGTGAAATGCCTACATTAGAAACCGCATAAGAGCACTTGACAATGTCCTTTTACTCAGTTTCACTAAAGTGTATTAATATTATTATTATGCTACTTGCATTCTAAAGCATGATGCCTTTATTTAATCTGTAAGAGCAAGGTCTTACCGAAAAACACCAACTAAAAAGCTTTCACTCCTCTCCTGTGTTGGCAGTTTCTGCCATCCAGTTTCTGACTACCTCCAAATATTATTATTGATTGTCCCTTTAGCAGAACATTCAGCAGCAAAATCAGGTCAAGTCTTCTCAGCTATTTAGGCAAAACTATATTTTCTGCCCCACAGGTGATGATAAAAATAAGTCAATTTGCCTTCACTGTTGGGTTGGCATCACAGGATCCTATGGTGATTAATAGATTTCAGAGATGAGACTGAGACTGGGTGAGATCACCGGCTTTTGGTGTGAAGTCTGAAGAAGCTTTAGGGGAAGAAAGGAAGCAAAAAGTTTCTCAGGAGCAAACTTTATTCATCTTATTTCTGTTTTGTGAAAGATTGCTGAGAGTGTTACGATGCCTCATCTGGTTTGTCTGCCTTGAGAAAAGGAAAGATGTAGGACCAGGGCGCAAAGCTCTGCAGGGCTACAGGAGGGCCTGGGTAGAAAGTCCTGCTGCTGTGGTGCCATTGACAAGGATGCTGCAAGTAGTGCTGCATCCAGAGGATCTATCCACTGCAGCTGACTGGCCCTCACACCTGGATCCTACCTTTGGTTACAGCACGAGGCAGAACGAATAGGAGAGAGGGGTTGATTCTTTATTAAGCAACTACCTGCTTTGACTCTTAATGTCTAATAATTTTCAGCAATACATATTTTTGCGTAATAAAAAAAAGATTATTGCTATGAGGTTGAACTAATACAGCTTCATATCACCAAGACTGCTGTAGCTAATACCACCATGAAAGCCCTGGTCAGAGGGGCCCCCAAGTTGCTAACCAATCTCATAGTTCAGTTACAAGATTTCAGCTCATTTTGATTTCTTTTTCGGCTATTTTGATTTCCTTTTAGACAATGTAACCCGAGTTGTATGTCAAGCAAATCTTATTAAAGCTTTTAAAATGCTTTCAAGTCATTTGGATGGCAGGTACTAGGGTGGTACTATTCTGTGCAACCATAACTGTTTGTTCATTTAACAAGCATGCTTTTAGCTGCTTTTTACAATTACATAAACATTCTCTATTTATGTTGTTATAATTTATTCCCATTTGTATTTAGAAGGGAAGTTACAATGTAAATTTTTGGTATTTTCTCAAAGCTTTTCAGATTTTCTGATCACTCTAAATTTCCATTGACTCAACAATGTTTCCCTATGTGCTCTATGTGAGTCTCCTTCCATATATAAAAAACCAGGATGAATGAGAAATTGTGCTAAATCAATTCTGTCGTAAGGTGGTTTGCAGTTTTTAGTGTATAATTTGGTCTAGATTGAAGTGACACTCATATTATTAATTTGTTTGCAACAAGGCAAGTTTTAAGTAAAACTTAAATTTATAGGTACTTCTGTCCTGGAGCTTAACTGTTCCTCTCCCCGCTTCCACTCAAAGAGTGAAATCTAGTTAGCATCAACATACTTTAACAGAAGTTTTTAGGAAGTGCTCTAAAATTATCAAAAATGGAGGTCAAGCAATGGCTTTATAACACTCCATTGAGCCCTTCTGTGTGCCAATATACATTTTTCATCCTTAGCTTAAGGTTGTATTAATAAAGAAGAGGTCTGCTGCACATTATGCATCTCCTGATCTCGGTTATTTCACAGGAACAGTAAGCTATGAAACTTCAGAGTGATTTTTTTCTATAATAATCTGCTTCTGTTCCTACTGATGAGGATCCAGTGCTCCTCTTTCTGACCTTCCATGTTCACCAGCCAATCAAGCCTGAACACTTTCAGCAGTGTTAAACTTCACAGCTATTTCTGTTACTCTGAGGTCTGTCCCCATCGATTTTTTAAAAGTCAGCATGCCAGGATTTCATGTCAGATGTCAGCAAGCTTCAGAGTCACCAACGATAACCTGCTGTGTCAGCACATCGTAGCAGAACAGAGCATTCATGTTGTTCTGTTCCTGATTGTATAGTGAATTGGGAAAACATTGTGCAAAATACAGCAGCTTCACTGGTGGGAAAAATTGCTGAAGAGCACCTGCATAGTAAACCAAGGCCATCTGCTTATTTTCCCTACCCCATATTTCTGTATCTTGGTATCTGTCTCATTTTTGTCAGACTGGATCATGCAGCTGTTTCGATGAGAATATACATATGTATCTAGGTAAAAAAGAGAGAAAAGAGAGAGAGAAATCAAGAGCTGGACTGTGTTTTCATTCAATGTCGAATTTCCCCATGGAACTGACTGCTACAAGATACCAGCAAGGATAGGAATTCACTAGTGTTCATTAAGCTGACTGGGATATTTATCAAGAAAATGTACATATTTATGATTTTGTGTAGTTTTAAATCCATGTACTTTAACCAAAAAGTGTTGATGGGATGTAAACCTTTCTTCCCTTTATGCTTCTTTCAGAGCATAAATCTTTTTGCTAAGGGAGACAAAAAGAGATACTTCCTATTATCTGTACTTATTCTTGTTCCTATGTGTGTGGTAGGTTTTATATTTTCTTATAGAGCATATACTAGTGATTGCTGTCACAACAACTGTATTAGATCAGATGAGTTTATTCCAGGTTAGTAATTTTTATGCTCTAATACAAGTACTGCCCTTGGACAGTAAGAACACCTCCTGCATTTTCTTTTTTGTTATATGACACCTAAGAAAGTAACACTACACTAAAATTTAGCAACTTCTGCTGTTGTGGGAGCAGTTGTGCTCTTCCTTACTGGAGGTTTCATAAACCTATTCACTGTAACATTCTGCTTAAACTGAAGACAGCTTGTACTGATTTTTTTTCTTCCTCTTCTCCTTTTTTTTTTTTTCTTTTATTTCTTGTGCTTATCCATGTGGAGGACAAAGAGAGTATCTAAGTAAGTATTTTTCCCTTAATCAGGCTGAGAGAAAAGGAGGGTTTCAAGGTCAGTTACAGTGCAAGATGCCTTTTATGACCTCTATCATCCTGTCTATTTCTTCTGCCTTAAGAAGAGAGGTTTTTTCCACAACACCAATTATGATACACTCTCTCACACAGGATTTTTCCATTCGAGCTTGTATTTGCTCTCAGAGTGAAGTCCCAGATCTCCCCCAGTGTTGTTTTGGTGATGTGAGCTTCTGACCTTTGGGAAACTGTCCTGAACTTCATGAATTCCTTCATCCCTCACTTCACTTATTATAGCTGGTGGTTACTATTTGTCTTATGCTGTGTTAGCAAAACGCTGTGCAGATGGGGAATATAGATTTCTTCACTGAGGCTAAATTGGCAAAATATGTAATGCAGTATCAATTGCCCTTGGTGCCCTAAATTCCTGCCTTTGTTAACTAGGCTGCAGCAACTGTTGAAGTTAATCTGTTCACTGGCTGGGAAAAGAATGTCAGAAAAAGTGAAGGTGCCTGTCTTGGGTTTTGTCCAATTTATCCTTTCTTTATTTGGTGTAGTTACTGGCTGCAGTGTTACTTGAGGTGCTTGTGTGCTTTGAAGCAGTTATCCTCATAAATCCCTCCCAATGTAAGGTAGTACTGTATTCACCATTTACATAGAAACGTTGAAGCATGGTGAAGTTGCATGGTTTGCCAGATTTTCCATAGCATCCAAGACAGAGGTGAATCCAGACTTTTTGGCCTATTTGGTGCTCTAACCTCAGATTTTCATAATTTGGGACAGGAATACACATTCACTTTGAAAGCAGCTGAAATACTTCAAGGCATTCCTGCTTTGTGTTGGTGTGTTCAGCTGAGGTTTGCACAGAGCTTGTTGAATAGAGCTTCTTTATTTGCCCAATTACTAAAGGTGGTAGGCTTGACGGCCCCAAGCTGTGGGGATGATAGCTTTCAGCTGAGGGCATTGTATAGAGGGGGTGTTGTGTGTCTGTTTTAAAACCTCATCTTTGTCTTTACAAGATGGGAGATGTTGAAACATTCACGTATTTTAATGTGAATTCTACTCTATGGGGAAAACAAAATTATACAAAATTTTCTTGAATTTGTGATAAGCAAAGAAATTCCCACCACACAAAAATATCAAGTGTTAGCAGGGATGTTTTGGAGATAGCAAAAGAGTTCCTGCTTTTTTGTACCTTATGTTGCCATCTCCATCTATACCTTAATGAGTTACTTTATCCAGTGGTTATCCTTCTCTTCCAGATTCAGCTTTGAGCTGATATCTCTGTTTATCTTTGTGTGTTTTTATCATACAATTCTCTTGACAGCATGGCTAGAACTGGTTCAAGGTTACTTCAGATGGTATGTTTAATACTTTGGCGCATTCAAAAAATTTCAGTCTTCTCTTTCTTGTCCAGTGAACTGACATTTCAGCTTACTTGTGACACTAACAATCATCAATGTGGTCTTTCTCTCTCTCCCTCCACCCTTTCTTTATGCATTTAAGAAATTTTACCTTTGCAGAGTTTTAGACAGCGTACATTGCACAGGCTTTTTGTATGGTTGAAGAGCTTAGCATAGTTATACCTACAGCAATGTAATGTAGTTATACCGTATGTCATGGTCAGATCAATATATCAAACATTACTCTTTACACATAGGTTTAAACTAAAGCTCTGACTGACATGATCAGTATACATGAAGTGGGAAAATGAGGTGGGATCTGTTATACTCAGAGCTTGGTAGTACTTTGCTTGCTTTCCTCTATTTTACAAATGTGGTAGTTGAGTAGCATTTCACTGTAGTTCAGCTGTTAAAATTGCATCCAAAAATCTGTGCTCCCTTCCCTCTCGTCCTCTTGTATGTCTCACTTAAGAGCTACTGCCCTTTCTTAGAGTTCTGCCTACCACCTGGAAGCCTTACACACCTGAAGTGGTGTATTAGCCAATGCAGCTGTGGAAAATCAGGAAGAATGCCTCTTGAAGGAGGAGCTTCTGCCACAGGAAGCCATAACTGTTAGCAGTGAGGCTGAGCTTTTCTCACACGTGGGCTTTGAATAGAGGAAGTGCCTCCAAGGTAAGCAAATTCTGGTGGTTGTTGTGCTTTATTGTTTACAGAATAGTTGAGCCTTAAGACTACAGTCTGGAAGGAGAAAAGGGCCTGTGTGGTAGTGAAAGTTACAAGAGCAGATGTTCAAAATGTATGGTGAGAGAGAACAGATGGACACCAGTCAATTGCAGCAGCAAAAGGGAACAGGCAGACATTTCTGTTTAGTGTGATAAACAACATCTTGCCTTTGTAGTGCTGTTAATCTAGTACATACCAAAGATGTTTTGCTAATTTCAGGAGGTGCACAAGCTCTATTTCCCACAACAGTCAAAGGCATTTAGGTGAGAGTAGTCATTAATGCTGCCTCAAGAGCTGGCTTGTTGATCTGATCAAGAGCACGGTGGCCTGAGCCCACGGGTACAGATATAGGAACACACAGTGTTTCACCACTCTTGCTGCTTTGTGAAGCAGAACCTGTCTGTTGTTCAGCTGTCTTTTGGGACCAGGGGAGCTTTGTTGTGTCACAGGACATGTCCATGGGGCTCATGGCTGAGGATGGAGGTGTGGGCTGTTAATTCCCTCAGGTCTCTGAGATGACTGTGTGTGCTATCCCAATTCTGAAAGATTGCCAAGAGACTGAATTTACAACAAGAGGGAGAAGAAGAGAAGTGGTGGCAAGGCAGAGACAAATAAAATGAATATGAGTATGGAAGATGATTTTTTTTTTTTTAACTTTCCAAAGAGAAATCAATAGATTAACCTTAAAATGGAAGTGAACTTTAGCCTCATAATCTCTCACTATGTGCTACATTCTGCAATTATAATGCAAGGCCCATTAATATTGCTGCCATTATGATCAGACTAAGACAGCATTTAACAGGGTATAGCTCTGCTTCTTAGATCAGCTGGTGGGTATCTATAATATTTGCATTCTTTACACCACTCAGGTCTAAATTCTGAAGTAAGTTTAAGAAATTATAGGTTTCCTTCTTCATTATTTACTGATTTCAGGAATAATAAATAATGTTATCAGTTAAAGACTACTGCATTGCAGCAATGTTAACTATCCAGAGATAACAAAGATTAGCATGTTCAGAATAAAGCATGGGATATTAAAGTAAATTCTTCTCTTGGGGCACATGCTGTTAAGGGAAATTATATATGGTCATTGAAAGAATAGTCTCCATTGTTTTCAAGTTACACAGCTCTTGTTACTGCAGTGTGCTCTGCAATGTACTTTGCAAAAATTGTGTACTCTGGTGAGGTAAGGAAGAACCATTGCATTATGTTGGTTATTAAGTATTTTTTAATTGTTATTATTCCCCATAGTTTGCGGTCACAGAAATAGTTGAATGTTAGTTTACAAAGAGGCTGGCTGCCCCAAAGCTCTCACTAATACAGCTGGGCAAAGTAACAAAGAATAAAGAAGTTTTCTTCAAAGGCTTCCCATCCAGAGCTGCTGAGATTCAAAAGCTCCAAGGACTGTGTGGCTTGTCCAAGAGCGTGGGGCAGTCTGGGCAGACATAGGGTCTCCCTGCTGCTTTGAACGTTTGGTTCTCTAAAAGGGGTGTTGCTTGTGCACAAACTAGAGCAGGATGACCCTACGTGGTGTGGTTCGATCCCGCAGCCTGGCTCTCAGGATTGTGCCAGGTGTCCTCTCCTGCCAGAACTATGGAGCATAAAGAAAATGTGGAAGCCCTCATATTCAGCCTTGTCCTTTTCTGCAACTGCTCGTTAAGGGGTTCAGTAAAATTGCTGTGATCTCCTAGCAGTGCAAGACAAGGTCTCTGTTGCTATTTGTGGAGGGATTTTCTTCTGCTGCCTGAAAGCTTTAAAACTGATTTTCTTAAAAAAGAAAAAAAGCTCCTTACCATCTGGCCATAACCTTGCACATATGTTACATTTCAAACTGTAAGAAATTTTTTATGATCAGGTTATAATTTGTCAACTGCTCACAGATCTTTAAGTTAAAAATGTGTGGTGCAGAATAAAGTTGCTCTGTATATTGTTTTCTAAGATGAGCGGAAGGAGAAGGGAGGAAAAAAAGACACTTGAAAGTGTTTTAATTGCACAGGGATGTCATTGCCTCTAGCAAGAGTTCTCCTGCTTCTGTCATAAATTTTTCATATTGCCTCGTGAGAGTGAAAACTGGAAACTTTACCCTCTAAGTGAAAGTCGATGAACCTCATACCAGCCTCAGATCCCAGTAGCCTTGCACTCAGGAATATTAATTTAATTAAGATCGCTACAATAAATTCTGTGAGGGAACTCTCCTGGCACCTAAGGTAACTCGTGCAAAGGAGGAGGGAAAAAACGATCAGAGCCAGATCTGATGGAGGGAGACACACTAGTACAATGTCCTTAGAATAGCTGTACACTTATCAGAAGTGACAGCTAAGAGACATGTGAGACCTCCTAAAATAGATGACAAAGGTTTTAGTTGGGAAAAAGCACACGATTACACATAGTGTAATCATTTTATTTTCACTGAACTGACCTATCTGTAGTCTGAGGAAAAAAGTAAAACATTTTTTTTTAAATGCCTCTTTAGTAACAAGACTTTTTACGGGACAGCACATTTGGGCTGTTTACCCATTCACATAAGACCAGGAATATGCCGCTTCGCAGTAGCCTCTGCTAAAGGGAGCAAATGAGCTCCCTTCACTCTGTAGTGTTCATGGAGACAAGAGGAGCAGAGGCAAAAGCCAGGGCCCTGTAGTCCTCTGAGTCTTTTTGATTTCCTGTGTAAGATTAGAGAGGTAGGATTAGATCACTGGAACAGGTTGCCCAGGGAGGTTGTGGATGCTCCAGTGCTGGATGTTTTCAAGACTAGGTTGGATGGGGCTTTGAGCAAACCGGACTAGTGGGAGGTGTCCCTGCCATAGCAGGGTGGTTGGAACTTTATGATCTTTAAGGTCCCTTCCAACCTGAACTATTCTATGATTAATTAGAATTATATTGTAGGAGTTGGTTGACCTGATTTAACCAGGTTTAAGAAAGGGTTGTGCCATTGCAATGGATCATACTGCATCTTTAAAGTCATGCACCTGAGATCAGCTGAAGTTCCAAGAGAGGTAACAAGCACATGCCAATTACTACATTTTTAACTTTTTTTTCTTCTTCTCAGAATGGAAGCTAAGCCACAGAATCAATGCCACAAAAGATACCTGGATTCTGAAAAATTCTGGGGAAAATTATATCCCAAAATTAAACTATTTCACATTATTTGCTGTAAAAATAAAACAGGTCTCCTTGGGAAGTTCAATCTGAAATGACAGGCTTAATAATTGGGCTTATTATATGGCTTTTTAAAGCTGAGATTTGTTTAAGAGAGCCTCTGTTGTAAGGGTTAGCCAGAGTGTCTGTGTCACCACAAAGGGAGGTATGAGACTTCTGGTTTCAGGCTCTAATTCTAAACCCAGGGCTATACATTTCTTTATATTAAAAGATTTTTTGATCCTAAGTAGTTACTGTTTTATTTTCTCAGAAACAAAGTATTTTCTTTATTACAAAATTTGGATATTTGGTGTTATGAGAAGAACAAACCAAGAATAAAGTTTTACTTTGCCTCCCAGGCTTTTCTTTTCTTTTATAAATCTGTTGCTATCTAAAATTATAGCTTCATTTGTTAACATCATTCATGCGCAGGGGCGCCTTGAAAAGGGGTGAGTCTGGTGAGATAGGCAGATATGCTTTCAAGCTGCAGGCCACCTGTGAGGTGAAAAGGATTAAGGAATTTAATAGATAAAGTCTACTTTTTATTTCATAAAATATTCCTTGAACATGATTTGTATTTTATTCATGAGATTTTAAAAACTGAGTTGAACAACTAAGCTGACAGAGACCACTCTGGCTACAAGAGTACTAAAAGTAAAGCAGCAAGAAGTAGAAAATAGCCAGTTGTGTGTCTTGGGTTTTTAAAATTATTTTTAATTTATTTTAAATTAGTTAAGCTTGAATGTAGCTTTTTTTTTTCCTTCTATCTGCCCTTTGTTAAATGGCACAGTTCAGTAAGATGCATAGATTGATGTTACTGCAGGTATTGTAGAGCCCTTAACTACAGTATCTGTTCCTCATATTCCTTCAGGGTTTATTTGCAAAAGGGCAACATAGCCAAATGTGATATTTAGGCTCTGGTTGCTATTAAAAGAAAACAAATGTAGTGCTACAGGGAGGCTCCCTTGTTTCCAGGTAACCTGTGGCTACCTTAAGTAAAATAAAGGTTCTTTCCTGGTTTTTAGATTTTAGATATAAAGATACTAGGTGGGAACTATAGAGAGAAAAGACAAAAGTAAACATTTTCCTGGGTATTTTTGCAGTCACTGAATACCAACCATAAAGGCCAAAGATTGCTGGCCAGTGAAGTGGCTGCCAAATTCAAATAGAATTATCTTCTTTTTTCCAAATCCTAGGTTTGTCATCTAGTAGCATTGAATCAACTCTTCTTATTCCCACAAATGATGATAACTAATTCTGTTAGTGCTGTAATAAATTTTGAACAGCTCTTTGAAGCTGCATGTATGCATACTGCCTTGGGAATGGTGTAGGCCTAATCTTCCATCTGTTTAAGCTGTAATCCTTCAAATTTCCCCTTTAACGTATTTTCTGTGGACCTAAGACTCAGTACTCCACCCCTCTTTTTGTTTGGTTTCCTTAATTCAACCCAATCATGGGTAAGGTTCATGTGTTTGATTCTTATTTCTTATCTTCCCAGCAAGGAGAAAAACACTCTTTTTTTAAGGGAATGCATGCAGTGGTATTAACTGAGAAAATAAAGATAAAATGTAGTAAAATAACAGGGAGTTTGAAATTGTTATGGAAAAAGGAGGTGTTAATCTTACCTCTTAATGTTTTATTACTGGTATCATGCTAATAATGATAGGCTCTTTTGAAATGGATAAAGGAGATTATACATGACCTCAAACATTCAATATTCTGCCTTCAAAACACATCAAATGGGATAGCAGCTTTTAAAAACAAAAAAAGGGCAGGAGGAGGAAGTGCTATTTATCATCATAGTGAATATACTGTTTTATTTGAAAGGTTATTCTGGGAGGTTCCTGGTCAAGCACAAGAGATTTCGTTGTTGCAGTTGGGTATTTCTAAGCAGTTATTTCGTGTTAAAGGGCTGCAGTGCTTTCTCATCAAAACTGTTTGTTTTGTGCATTCTTTCTGGCATTTACTATTATTCTGAGTATTTTAAATGTTTATGTTCAGGATCATGATCAACTGGCATTCTTCACTGCAAGTGAAGAAGCTGTTATCATTCATATATGACTTTTCAGGAATTTTCCACTAGACTCTTCAAGTTCTTCTTTCTAGCCACTTTAAATTTTGTATTTTGAACAGAAGCTTTTTGTTGCGTGGACTAGTTAGCAACTACCCTGATCCATGTGCATAGGTTTGGCAGCAGAATTCTGCAGTACTTAGGAGATAACAAGGTAAGAGCTGGCTTCTAGTTAGCTTTCATCCTTCCACATGTGTACATTTCATGTATTACTCTACAATTTCTCTGTAGCATGTGGAATCTTCAATATAACTACTAATGCCTATGCAACTTTACCTTGTATCCTTTTAATATAATCTAATAAGATTCTAGGTTTTTTCAATACTAGAAAGTTTTCTGCCAAAATACATTTCTGCTTATTTTTTTACTCTGATCAATTGTCTAGGGTTTTTTTTCCTTTTTTTCCCCTTTGATTTCATTTCAATACTTTTAGTTTCTTATCATTTCTATATAACATGAAAAATGCTGATGCAATCCTGAGATAGTCGTACCATAAGGATTTGCTTTCAACAAGAAACAACACAATTTGTAGAAAATATGAGAGAGGACTGAAGGTCTCCAGATCATATTGGTTAATAGATTGATTCTGGTCCCAGCAGCCAATCTTGTTAGTCTTGTTCACTTGTGGGGATGTGAGCAGCTTGCTGAGCCAGCACGCTCCACCACATACAGGTAATGGGCTTTCTGCTTCTCATTTGACACATTTGGGTTTTTTCTAAGTTTGGAAGCTTAGCTCACTGCAAATGAGTCTTACTTTTGAATACAAATTCAGATAAATGTTCAAGATGTATCACTTCTAGAACGATGTCCAAAAATGTATTCGCTAGCGCTGAACTTCTGAGCAGACAAAATTGGCCATATCTTTCTTAATGCTTTTCTTATAACTATTTTATTTGGAGTAGGAAAATGAAAAAATGTCCTGAATCTGGGCCTTTGGCCAAAGCTAAGCCCAAAAGGTGAATTATTTAAGAACCAAAGCAAGATGATAGGTTCCAGTAAACATGGTAAATAATTTTTAGTTTTTATGAGCTATCATACTGAAGTTGAAGAATGCTCTCAGAGCTATGGGCTGCCTGTCCTGAGGGCACTGATGGGTCTGAATGGCCCTGAACAGCCTTATTTGACCCTAACTATCCTCTGCTCCAGGACCCCGGAGCCCAAGTGATACTGAGCCACATCCAGGCTGGCCTGAGTGGCAATGTGGGTTACCTACGGCCAGCACTGAGCTCTCCATTCCACTATTCCTGGCGGGACTCCCTCTGCAGACAGACCATGGGCCTGGGTGGACCTTATGTGGGTCTGGTAGCAGGGCACCTGCCTCTGCCCATGGCGAGCAAAGTCTGTGGGGCTGCAGCCTATCAGGGAGGGCATGGATGGTTCTGGGGTTACCCTCTGCTCCCAGCTCCCTGAAAACCCCTCCACAAGCTGAAGTTTGCTTAGGGAAACCTCCTCATAGTGAACTTCTGAGTGCTGAAGCTTTCTTGCCTCTGCCAACAGCAGTATGAATGAAGATAAGAAGTGACATATGTGAACTGCAGCTTTCTGGAAGTCACTCCAGTGCCAGAGCAGCACGTCATGGGATAAGCCAGGAGGAGGGAGGATGTTATGCCATCATCTTGAATTCAGCCATGAGTGCGGGCATTCATGCCATACAGCACAACGCTTCATCTAGGACATCCTGGCTCATCAGGAACTGACATGATCTCATGCTGTGGGGCAGGAGGGCTCATGGGGCAGGGGAGCAAGCCAAGGTTTTCACTTTTTCTGCGTTGTGAAGGCATAGGTGGGGGCAGTTAGATGGTGGCTACAGAGGTGCCCAGCGGGTGCCTGCCAGGTGCTGGATGGGGAGATTTCCCTTCTCCAGGAGGCACCTGGCCCATTGTGAGGCATGGAAAGCATGGAGGAGATGGTCAGGCCCACTTCCTCCTGCAGCACTGGCACAGGCTGACTCTCCCATCAGCCTTTGAAGTGAATTTTGACATTTGGGCTAACAGCTGTTTTGAAGGTAGAAGGTTTCATAGTCTCTCCTTTCTGCCAGGCAGCCTGTAGTTCTGCTTGCCCTCTCCCACAGCCGTGCCTGCCAATTTGCTTCCGCTCTTCCCCAGCTGAGGGTACAATGCTAACAAAGCAGCCAGTGTCTTCCTCTCAGATGGATCTTTATTTTTCCCCTCATGTTGCTATTGTGTTGGCAATTCCAGGTGCAAATGTGCTCCCTTAAGTAAGGGAGCCTGGTGATTTGAATTCATTTCAAGCAGTTTTCTGACAGCAAGCCTTAACCAAAGCTCTTAAGGTTTCCCCTACAAAAGCCTCGTGACAGCTTTGCTTGAGGCTTACAATGGTCAATGCAAGTGGAAGTAGTTTGTAAACTGTAAATGGCCTTATTAACTTCCTTGCAGCATTGGAATGAAGCCCAGGTCTTTGCTAAGCTAAGTCTCAGGAGTTGAAACAGGGGCCCCCTTACACTTCTCATCGTAGCAAATCGAACTCTGGAAGATGCTTGATGCTGGTGACACTCTCCTGACAGATTAATGTCATAGAAGATGGGAATATTTGGAAAAGATGTTAATTAGGGTTTCAACCTTTGCTTATTCATTTGTCATGGTCAGAGCCGATTGTCAGTTCTCCCAGTATAACTGGGTGGTTGCATTACAGATACACTGCTGTGCTTGGCCACACTTACTATCAACGTGATAATGCGAAGAGCAGCCTTACACTTTGCCCTGCTTTTGGCTGATGGGCTGCTTGCCTGCTTTGTTGATTCCAGTTCTGCAGCTGCAGCATTACCAGAGTTCCATTAGAAGGTCTAGAAGGAAATAAGTAGTGCTCAAACTTCTTTCTGTCCTCAAAAATCAATGTGCTCCTTATGAGAGTCAGAATTTGTTCTTAGCTTCCCAGATAGGCCACCACAACTATGAACCATAGGTTTCTAAACTAAGTTACAGATGATAATCTGGAGCATGTGACTGGAAGATACCTCGAGTTCTTGAGTCTGGTCCTTCACTGTTGTAGCTGTTGCAATCCCAGAGTCATGCCTCAGTAGCATACACCAGCTTAACAGTGCTTTAACAGGTTTTATTAGTGCTTTTTTTGTTGGTATTGGTGGTGATGGTTTTGTTTGGGTTGGGGTTTTTTTGTTGTTAATTGTAAAGATGGTCTAGACCATTACAACTCTAATCAGTAAAAACCCTTTCTAATCCCTGGCTTGAACTTGCAGTTAATGTATACCTACTTGTCCTGCTGTTAGTGCCTTCAAGTGTTAATTTTTCCCTTCCCAGTATGTACAGTTTTCTTGTCCAAGTATATCTAAGGAGCATCCTCTGAAATGTTACCACAAAATGTTCTCCTTGTTCCATTGTTAGACTTACCAGCTTGCAGTTATGCAACTTGCTTTTATTTTTTGCTGTTTAAATTAAACATTTGCTCTTCTCCAGCTATACAGCAGCAATTCCAACATCAAAGGCTTATTTAAAATGCCTTGAAGCCAGATGAGTGACTTTGGAGAGAGGAGGCTGATCCAGCAGTTTACAACTGATATGAGGTCAGCTTTGGATCCTTTTGTCTGTCGCATTTTTTATTTCCTTGGGTTCGTGAGCTCAGAGCAGGTCATAACGGTCTTCTATCAAAACTTGTGTTCTTCACGGTTTCATTTATTTTAAAATGTTTGTAAAACAAGAATAAGGTTGGAAACGAGACAGAAAATATTATAGTCTGAGAACATACCTCTATAAGTATTTCCAATTTTGCTTTGGAAACTAATTTGCTAGTTGATTACCCAATGGAGGAAATTAGTGGTAGACATTCTTGGGAAACAACAAAAGGATTGGCACCAAGTAGTTTTATTATATAAAGTAATAGGAAAGTTTTCATGGACAGACATTTTTGGCTTAGGAATTAGAACCAGGTGAAATATTGAACTTTGATTTTGGCAGAATTATGAACAAAAACATTTTGTCTGGAAAATTCTTGGGGAAAAAATTGTCCTCTACAGACAACATGGTCTACATTGCTCATGGCCTCTAAGGCTAGAAGTCGGAGAAAATAGGGGATGAAGATATCCGTTATGGTGAAAAAGGACCATTCTCATTTTCTTTTGAAACTTAAGCAAGATTTTAATATAATCTTTTAATCTGTTTCTTAGTTTGAACAACTTGATGGAGAACAAGTATTTAGAGAGTTAGTATTTTGTTTTTACATTGGTAGATAATCACAGAATCACAGAACGTTAGGGGTTGGAAGGGACCTCAAAAGATCATCTAGTCCAACCCCCCTGCTAGACCAGAATCACCTAGATCAGGTCACACAGGAATGTGTCCAGGCAGGTTTTGAACGTCTCCAGAGGAGATTCCACAACCTCTCTGGGCAGCCTGTTCCAGTGCTCTGTCACCCTCACCATGAAAAAGTTTTTCCTTATGTTCACCCAAAACTTCCTATGCTCCAGCTTGTACCCATTGCCCCTTGTCCTACCACTGGATGTCACTGAGAAGAGCCTGGCTCCATCCTCCCGACACTTGCCCTTCACATATTTATAGACATTAATGAGGTCACCCCTCAGTCTCCTTTNACTACTCGTGATAAGCCTCCTTTCCTCAACATACTTTGAGATGGTGGTGAGAACAAGCTGTTCCATCACCTTTCCAGGAATGGAGGTGAGGCTGACCAGCCTATAGTTACCTGGGTCCTCCTTCTTGCCCTTTTAGAAGATTGGGATGACATTGGCCTTCCTCCAGCCCTCAGGCACCTCTCCTGTTCTCCAGGACCTCTCTAAGATTATGGAGAGTGGCCTAGTGATGACCTCTGCCATCTCCCTCAGCACTCACGGGTGCATCCCATCAGGGCCCATGGACTTGTGGATGTTCAATTTGCTTGATTGCTCTCTAACCCAATCCTCAACTGATACAAAATCTTCCTTCCTCTGGACTTCTTTCTTCCTTCCTTCAGCCCTGTGAGCTGGCCTTAGCAGTAAAAACCGAGGCAAAGGTGGCGTTCAGTAATTCCACCTTCTCTCTATCCTTGGTCACCAGGACACCTACTTCATTCAGTAGCAGGCCCACATTTCCTCTAGACTTCCTTTTACCTGCAATGTACTTGAAAAAAGTCTTTCTTATTGTCCTTGACCTCCCTCACCAGGTTTAGTTCTAAGGAAACCTTAGCTTTCCTTGTTGCATCCCTGCATCCTCTGACAACCTCTTTGTACTCTTCCCAAGTGGTCAGCCCTTACTTCCATGTTCTATATACTTCCTTCTTCACTTAAGTTTATTCATTAGCTCCCTGCCCAGACATGCAGGTATCCTAGCTTTCTTACTTGATTTCTTACTCTTCAGGATGCTCTGATCTTGAGCCTGGAGGAAAAGATGCTTGGATATTAGCCAGCTTGCTTGGGTACCCTTACCATCTAGAGCCCTGTCCCATGGGACTTTTCCAAGCAGTTCCCTGAAGAGGCCAAAGTTAGCACTTCTGAAGACCAGGGTAGCGATCCTGCTTGTGGCCCTGTGTCTGCTGCATGTGATTCTGAACTCCACCATCTCGTGGTCACTGCAGCCAAGGGTGCCCCCTACTTTCACATTCTCAACCAGTCTCTCTTTTTGTTTATCAGTACAAGGTCCAGCAGTACCCCTCTCCTTGTCAGCTTCTCCACCACCTGCGTCAAGAAGTTACTGTCAATGCACTGGAGGAACC
>VYZX01011263.1:3548-28582 GCA_013401335.1 Brachypteracias leptosomus | reverse complement strand
ATTTGGGAGGGGATACAACCTGGACAGCCGACCCGAGCTGACCAATAGGATATTCCATACCATATGATGTCAGCTCAACTATAAAGGGAGGAGGACAGGGGGGATTCAGGGGAAGACGTTTGTCCTCCGAGCAACCGGTACGCGTTCTGGAGCCCTGCTTCCCGGGACAGGCCCGACACCGCCTGCGGATGGGAAGTGGAGAGTAACGGCTTTGCTGCTTTTGCTTCGCACACACGCGGCCTTGCTTTCTCTGCTGTTTATTAAAACTGCTTCTTATCATAACCCACGGGTTCTTCTTTTCCATCTTACTCTCTCCCCGCTTGCCTTGCTGACGAAGGTTTGGGGTGTGGGGGGGGGAGTGATAGAGGGACTAGGGGTGAGCACTGGGCACCCAGCCAGGGTAAACCCACCACACTTGCTTAATACGTTATCATTGTTTTTACTGTTTTTCCTCTTTAGGAATAGTACCAAAGAGGTTTCTACTGTTTGCTGTTCAGCTAGGGATTCTAGGTAGCCCATTCTATTCAGTTCTAATGCACCATGTGGTACAGCTTCAGCTGATTGATATGTTTGTAAATAGGACAAGAATTATTTTGGTGCTGATATGTGACATTTTACAGAATTTTTGAGCAAGTTCATGGAACTCCTTGTGGGCTGTCCAGTGACAGCACTATATTTCACTGCGAGTGCCAATTTTCCAGCACGAGCTCCTAACCTTTTAGAATCATGTCCAGGGAGACCTGTCAAAGATCTGAATGTCCTTCTTCTTCAGCTACTTCCCCTCATAATTTCCCCTTGTGGATATTGCTATCAAATCCAATACGGCTTTGAAAAAAACTTTTCCAGCTTGTTCTGTGGCAAGAGAAATGTCTTTTCAGAGAAGCTTTGAAAGTTGTAACTTACTACGTTCTAAGCGGTTTGGAAACACCTAAGTTTGAATGTTTTATCAGCAGTGTAGGTATTCTGGATTATGTTTTCAGGAAACTTAATAGCATTTTATATACCTGAAGAACTTGCTTTCAGTGAAAGACTGCTGTGGAAAAAAAATTGAAAGCGATGTTATAGCTGATATGGGAACCATACCTTTCATGAAATCTGTTTTCTTTCTCTTCCCTGCAGCAATTCAGAAATCTTTGTAGAGATCTCTAGAGCAAAATGGCAATGTGCCTGACTTCTTTCAGAGTAAGCGTGCAGATGATCTGTGCAATATACTTGTGATCTAAACATTTGACTTTGCACAGGAATCTGTTTCTATTTAAACACATTGCACCCCCTGACTGTAGTTCAGGCCTCTGTGAGCTGGCTGATAAGAATCCATGGAAACCTCATAGATGGTGCTATAGAAAGGTGAAACCAGTATGTGTCAGATGCAAACCTCTTTGTTCAGTTCACTCACCTGAATGTTAAATATGCAAATTTGAGAAGGCGTTTTAAATTTTAGCTTGATGTCTGACATGACAGGGTATCTTGTGATATTTTATTGCCTAAGCTGTGGGGTTAATGTAGGCTACTGCTTTTTCTTTTTTTGGGGGGGAATTATTATGCTGTCATGTAACAATAGCAAAATGTTGTGTAGAAGTGCTGAATTATGAAACCAAAGTTGGATTAAACTTGAATTTCCTAATAGAAAGTGCACTTAAATAATTTTAACCTTGTGGAGTGTCACCCCACAGGCAGGAACACTCTTTGTGCTCTCTTTCGTCTTGCTCGTATTTCCAATGATACAAATTGGAGTTTGATCTATGCACTCCATGAGATCCTAAGCGAAGTGCTCTTTCTGCCATCTGTAATAACAAATTGGAATTTGCAAACATACTTAGCATGATAAAATATTTACTGTTCAAAACTTTAAGAAAGTAACACTAATACTATAAAAGAAATACTTTGTTGTTGTTGTTACAGCTAAGTGGATAAATTGCTTAAGGCACCACATGCTTAGAGAATTGAGGCTAATGGAATAAATTCAGTTTTGTGGTGTTTTGCTAGTTGGNAAATCAGCTCAGACAGACCCACTACAGTAGAATTAACCTAGAAAATGCTTTTAAGAGACACACTTTGTGTCTTTTGGTTCCCTATGCCTTTTGTGTGTGTGTGTAATTAAAATTCCAAGGCATTTATATTGTCCTTAAATACAACAGAATTTACAAAAAAAAATTGCATTCATTTCAGAGAAATTAGTTGCTAGATAGTAGATTTTAGAAACTTTCAGAGGAGGGAGGAAATACTTATCAGTGCTCTCTGCAGATGGAAAGAAACTCTAATTCAATTAGGATTTTGAGCTGATGCATGTGTGTGACAAAAGCGTGATCTGTATATGTGAGTCCTTATTTCTTTATTTTGGGTGACTGAATCTGGAACTGACTCTGAGCTTGTGACATAATTAGTACAATAGTGCAAATCAGCCATTTTTGAAAAGAGTAATTTACTCCATATGCAGCTTCTCAGCAAGAGCCCTCATTAATCAAAGAAGGCCATGTACATCAAAGTGTTCCTTGCTTGCTACAATGACATCCATCATACCGCTAGTAAATGTGCTGTGGCAGGGTTTGATAAATATAATGCCTTTGATGTGCTGATAATTCTGTGTATTGGCATGCTGCTGCCTGGAACTCCTGGGTATGCACAAAAATCCCAGCCAGCCCAGGTCTCTCTTCTAAAGCTGTACCAGGCTCGCTCTGAACTCTCTCAGAAGCCAGCTCTGTCTGAAGTAGCACTGAAGTGTGTTTTCCCTCTCTCATATTCAATGGGGCCATTTTTAAATCTAGGTTCCCAGATGCTATAAAATTTCTTTGTGGATATATTTATGTATAGATGCGGTTTTAGCTAACCAAAGCTTCTATTTGTTGAGACGCTTGCGTTTAACATGGTGTATTCATTATTCCATATCAATGTGCAGTAGAGATTTAGTGAAAAACTTGTGAGAGACTTCATATGATATGAGAAAATAAAGCATAAAGTGGTAGAGATTGGAGGGAGCATGGTCTTATGGAAAAAAAATCATAATAAGCTTTGTTAGATGGAAGTGCATTTGGTTTTAGGAGCTCAGTCCTTCAGGCACGCAGAATTTGATCCATTTGTTTATATTAATTCACTGCCCTCTCTACAGTTTGTCTACTGCCAAAGTGAATGACTGAAAACTCATCTTCAGCAAATAACAAAAATTATTACATATGAAGATTTGTGACATGTCAGAGAGGGGAACTCAGGTTTTTTTCCTCTGTTTAATGCAAATTGTGCTGTTTCAGATCTGAATCCATATAGAAGAGCAGCTGTGCACTGAAAAGCAGTACTCATGCACTTTCAGTTACACTATTTACTCAATTATAGTTTAATTGATTTACTGAATTATAGTTTAATGGAAGGACAAATTACAAACTGGGAATTTTCACCCCAACTGCGTAATAGGTACAGTATGTCAAGTCTCTGTTTCTTTTGCTTACTCACAAGCTGCAGCAGCTGGCTTTTCACTGCCGCTCCCATTTTTTCCTAGGCTGTGGTGTGAAAGCAAAGCAGGGAAGAGGCTTGGAGAAAAGTCTTTGCCCCCCGGGTGTAGCAGAGCCCCTCAGCAGCTGCCACTTCAACCTGTGATTTAGAAGAACATCTGCCATCCTTCTCTCCTCTGTCACACATGGCATGTTGGTGGTTACAAGACCAGTTTAAGTGAAGATTCCAAAGCCCTCTCCTCCCACTTTCTAGTCTGCTGGGTTGTACTTTAACTACATGGGCCTAGGGTGGCCCTTATGTAGGATGCATGGAAAGCAGGGGCAGATGTAACCTGCCAGTGCCCTAAGTAATTTTATTACTTGAGAGGTATCTGAAAAGAAAGGGAGGGATGAGGGGAGTGGAAGAGTGTTTTTATATATGATCTCAACTGACTGCTCCTCTGAGAGGCTTAACAAACTTTTCTTGGCATCTCAGGTAGTTTGGGCAAAATTTGTCAGCCTCATGGTCTTAGTGGAAACTGGTGGGGAGGAGGGGAAATGCGACCAACTGATCAATCACAGCTCTTTGGTCTTTCTGCATTATCAGTGAGTCCTGATCCTTGCACTAGGGCTTCTAGGGGTTACTGCAGCATGATTAATTGGAGGGCAGGAGGGAACTGTCATGCTGTATAGTTTTATGGTCATGTCATAGTTAGGGGAATAAAGCCTTTTGCTCACTTTGCTCTTGCACATGTGTTTGGTTCAAGAGCATGTGTTAAATGTGGTCCTCCTGTGAAAATATGAGGGCTACTGAATGCCAAGAAGCTTTCCCATGCATCTCAATTACAATACCAGCTGTGCTGAGCAACTCTCTGCTCTGCTATTGTTAACATTTGTAGAGTGTTCAATCATCCTCTAAATGTGTCATTTGTTATCTCTGAGAGCTTGCAGTAAGGAAACCCGGAAGGAGTTCAAGAAAGGGGGAGTGTGGTTCATAAGCACTCAGATAGTGTGCTTCTCCTTTGATTATGTATTGAGGTTTTTTTAAAGGACAACTGAGATACAATTTTTGTGTAGTTTATGGCATAGCAATAACTTCCTAGAAAGGTAAAACTTAACAGATCTTTTTAAAAATGCAGTAGAAATTCTAAAGGAGACTTGTCTGGAACATTCTCAAATTACATTCCAGGCAAGCCAATGAACACATCTCAGTGGAAACAGTGATATTGATGGAGAAGAATAATCTAGACTAGTTTGTAGCCTGAGAGTTGTTGGCTGTGTGCTTCTTATGGTTGTAACATAACTGGGAAAGCACAAGTACTAATGCTGGGACTACTGCATTTTGTTACTTTGAATATGCATATCTGATGCGCAAAGTAGGAAACGCTGAGTACAGTGTGCTGCTTGTATTATTGCTTCTCTGTAAGCTAGCTCTGCAATTAAATATTAAGATGTTATGAAAGTAATTAAAAATAATGAGAATGAGGATTCACTGGAGTTTTCTCTGGTTTCTCTGTTGCTTGGTGTGATCTCTGGTGTTCTTGGATGCTAACTTTGATATTGAACTTTTTAATGGAAACTGACTAAAAGCTGAAAAAGTTGGGCCTCTTCTGAACAATGTGTTTATATAGATAATTGATTAAAAGAATTTATCTTGTACCACTGCATCATGTAAAAGAAATTAGGCACTATAATTCTGTCCTATGTGCATAGGGTTAGCAATACAAAATGCTATAGCAAGAGGTAATATCAGGTAGGAAAAAGGAATTAAGTTGTATCTAAGATGACTAAAGCTCAGGTCTCCCAAAAGTGCAAATAGACTTCTCTGCTTCGTGTGAATTGGATGGAAATCCACATGAGGCTTTAGCTGCTCCTAATCATATAATCATAAATGAAATCAAGTGTGCTTTTATCAGCTCTGTTTTGAAGGCTGAGATCCTGGTGTTTGTTTATTTTTCTGATAAGAGGGTAGCTTAAAAATCATAGAAAAAAGGCCTGTCTTACCCTTTCATACTCAATCACCTCCCATATGCTTATAAATACCTTCTTGATTTGGATCATAGTTTTGAATAAAACTGGGAAAAGCCAGGTCCTTTTGGCCTTAGACACAGTATCTGAAGCTACAGCTTGATCTTCTGTCCTTCCAGATAAAGCTGTTGAATGACTTAACAATTGCCTTAAAGACAGTAATGGGTACGTTAAGAAGATATCATTTTGAAACTGTGTAACATCTGCAGAAAGATATCCATTTTAATGGAACAATCTAGCTAAACCATGATAAAAATAAAAGTGTTCCAACCTACCTTCTCTTTATTTATTTTTTTTTTAATAAATTCTAAAAGCATAGAAATTTAATCTTACTCTGTCAATCATTCAATTTAAACAAAGCCCAAACTCTTAGATTTTGAAACCCTGAGGAGCCACAACAAGTGTAGCTGTGTAAATTATTTGACATTGACAGTGCCTTTGTATTCTCCCAGCTAGTTTAGTAACTTCTGATACCAACATAACAATCTTTGTAAGAGCCAGGAGACCAAGTGGATTCAATTAAGTGAAGGTCTTGCATAATTCTATAAATATGCACATTATGACTAAGCTTTTCAAAAATGACAGGTGAGGTTTTTTTCATTACCACATTTTTGATTGATTGATTAGCATGGATAGCTGAGTATTCATCCTTAGATGCTGGGTCTGCTTCAGGATGTGACCTACATCATGAACAGAAGAGTCATTTTAAATCAGTTGATTACTTCTGAAAATCTCTGCTTGCCTGTGCTGCCCTGTTCTGTAATATTGCTGCTAGGGAGTGTGCCATCATTTCTTTAGACAGCACTCAAAGTGCATTCCACGTCGGAAAAGTGGCCTTTGTCCTGCTTTGTCACAACCTGAGGAGAGAGAAGATCATTTATGGTGAGGGACCTACTAACTGTGAGAATCAGAGGGCTTTTCAGAGGAACTGGTATGTGGACAGGGTATGGTGATTACATTGCTAATCATGTTTCTTGGTGCTGCAATATTCATAGGGTAAAAGATCCAGTGAAAATTGCCTTCTATTGAGTTTAAGCTTCAGGTATGCTGTACACAAAGGTGTATAGCAACAAAAAAATGTAACTTGAATTTGTATGTCTAAATAGAATATGGTGGTTGGTTTTTACTAATTTTAAACTGTTCACAGTGATTTTCTGAACTTGAAGCAAAGGAACTACTGATCAAAGTTTTTCCTTTTGAGTGATATGACAGCAGCCTGATTCTTGTCAGGTTTTGGTGGGTGGTATTTTTGGGGGTTTTTTGATGATGAATATTTCATCATGATCTGTGCATAACAACACACCACCTATTCACAGTGCAGCAGACACATTCATCAGCATATTGAATCTTGAATCTGGCTGTTCAGTGCCAGGTTCTGGAGGTGCCAGACAATTCCAAAATTCTCCTGTACAAAGAACATTTGTTATTGTTATTTACCTATTTTATGAGCAGACTGCAAATTATGATACTTGCAATCAATTTTTTGCCTCCTACTTTGTAAGACTTTTCCCATCCACAGTCTGGCAGGCATGTGTATTGCCAACCTAAGAGCGTCTATCAGGAAAATATAACAAGCTATCTTGTGAAGTGGGAAGCATTCCCAATTGCAAGGCACTGGGTAACAAGAGCTCCAAGTGATAAATCATTCATCAGAGTTATTAGCTTTCCAGTGATGATTTTCTTTTTTATTTTATTTTATTTTCCCGTACCTATGTTACTGAACTCTTAATTTTTTTTCTTTCTTTTCCCTCCCCCAGAATGTCATATTCTAAACATGGGGGCTCTCATACTGCAGAGGGAGAAGCTGTGCCACCAAAACCTGTTGTTTGTTCTCAGACATCTTAAGTGGGATTCCAAATCTTTCTGTTTCTTTCATTGGCCACGAAGCATTTTGAGTTGAGCCACTGAAAGCGTAGCTACACTACTGTTTTAGTTCAGATTGGGGTGTGCATATGAAGGAAATATCCCAATTTTTCCCTTAGTGAGCTGTGCTTTGGAACAGTCATGGAATATGTGATTTGGATATGTAACAAATGAAACTTCACTGGAAGATGTTCTCCAGGAGCATGCGTAATGCGACGCAGTCCATGGGATTAGACTAAACCTAGTTTTGACTTTTATACACACACATACACGTACGTCTGGGCCTCAGTACTAACTGCTTCATTCATAGATCTGTTCCTGCTGGTCTGTACTACTTGCTGATGTATCCAAAGTCTAAGTCCATGAGTTGTGAAGATCTGGGATTCATTTAATTTGTTCTTTAGTATCTCTTTGAAATCACAATAAGGCAAAGCTAGGTAGAGGTGAAAACGTCTCAGAAATTCCCTGTCTCTAGCTCAGGTAGCATGTAACTGAGCAGTGAGAATTCAGCGTTGTTCAGATCTTGGTTGAGTCTATTGCAACATTTTTTAAAAGTAGGATGATGTTCTAAAATATAGAGGAAAAATAAATTATATGAAATACGTTAGAGGATAACATTAAAAAAATTAAATATGTTATTTGTCCAATTGTAACTGTCACTTATTTTGTCAAATTACATTATGCTGGCATGAATTTACAGAGCAGAAGACTAAAGTTTATGGCTCATTAGCAGTAACAGTTGTACACCTACACTGTAATTCCTGAAAATGTATTTTTTCCTTTAGTACTGCACATACTGTGTGGAATGACAATAATTACAGAAACTAATTGAATGAGATAGTCATAACTGTAAAAGTCATATTACTCATTTCGGAATGGTTTATCTCCTGAAATAAACAATCTTTACCAAGTGAGCAGACATAACATCCCTTTAAGTTTATTAAACTCATTAAATTTCCTTAAATGTGTTGAAAAGTTTATGCTGTGCATTTAATAGAGGATATAGATACAAGCAAGTATGACATTCATAAAAATAAAAATCCTTAAAATGAAGTTTCAGTGAAGCAGTTTTTCTCAAAAGTTTGTCTTTCTACAGCTAATGGAAAATAGGATAAATTTTCAGAATTTAATAGCAAAAGTTTGTTGAAAAATGAAATCTTATTTATGTTCTTGTTTGGGCACAGGTGATATTCTCACCCAGTGGAAGTTTTAATGATTGCATGGTCGAAACAAACCAATCCTTCCATATTAGTGCAGAGTTATACTACTTCTTCAAGTGTGCAGTTGCAGATTTGAGGAAGAACTCCAAGTTTTGAAAACAGGGGGTGTAGATACTTGTGTGAGTACACGCATCACACCCCACTCTCTCCCTGGGTCTTGCAGTAGCCCATAGGAAACACCTAGAGCAGTGTGGTGGATGTTCCTGTGGTGAAAGGTGGAGGGATCAGCTGCAGCACTTCAGCAAAGGCTCAGCGCAACATGGAGCACTCCAGGAGAGCCCTTCTTATAATTCATGCTATAACTTTGGAAGAAAGCACTTCTGAACATTTAATTTCACTATTGTGTTGTGAAGGCACTTTCAGCCAAAAGACACAACTGTTTTCATGCCTTAGAGGGGATGTGAATGTAGGTTGAGGCTTTAATGGAGAAGAAGACAAGACATAGCATTTTATGATGTTATAAGGAGGAATGTGAAGGAACTGTGGTAGTGGCTGGGGGGGGGGCCACAGAAAACAGTCCCCTGTAGTTCCTGTTAAAAGATGAGTGAGTAATGGAGTGTTGCTTGATGAATGCATGATTGGGGTTGGATGAGTCCACCTTCACTATATGCTATCTTCAAAAACTTGGTGGTTTAAATGTTTTTTCTACTGAAGAGGTTTGGGAGTACATCAGGTAATCCTAATTCTGCCCTAGGCTTTTTGACTTTGTTTTCAGGTTTGTTTGTTTTAATTATTGAGTGTTGCTTTTTTTTGTTGTTTTAATAGACAATTACAGGTTATTTGTAGGAGTTAGCAATGATTTCATCAATTCACATTTCCAGAAGTTTTTTTCCCATTTCATTTGAAGACGGTATATATGAACTTGGGCTCTTGTTAGTTGATATAATGTGGTTTAATAGTAATGGACTACTGTAAAACAGGCAGTGCCTAATGTGTTCGCATGTGGCGCAGTCCTACTCTTCCCACTGCACAAATCTGAGATTGTACCTGGTTGTTGCTGTAGCATAGGCATTTGAAGTGCTAGGGCCTGAGCAGGCCCTGAGGTAAAGTTGACATATGGATGAATCCCACAACCGAACTGTATATTGAAACCAGCAGAGGATTTTTCTCTGTTGGGAAACTAGCTGATTGTCTGTGGGAACAGACACACAGAGCTAGCCTCATGAAAAGATGAGCGGAACCCAAAACAGATAAAGGTACCTCCTCCTTGTTCTTTCCCAGGTCTGGCCAACCTTGGATGGAATCCAAGCAGGAGGAAAAATAGCAGATGTCCAGCTGCTGAAGTTTTTTGAGGTTGCCTATGCAACTTCAGTTGTTTGTTCAGTAGTAGAAAAGCTGGTCCTGCTTGCAAGGAAGTCGGAAGCCATTCTGCGGGTGAAGACACCACGCAGGATTTTCCTCGATCATCGAGAAGGCTCCCAACTTCTTCAGTTCCCCAGCGAGAGCGGGACAGAGGGAGATATTGGAAGAGACATTGAAAGAGACAAAGATAATGGATCTGGTTGTCTACCCCTTTGAAATAGGTCGCAGCTTGGTCATGTATCTTTTTAGCGTTTATGATATTATGTTGATGCACCTCTCTGGCATTTAGATGGTGGTATTCGGGATGTGGTTGATTTCTCCACCCATCATCAAATTTGCTGCCTGGCTTCTTTTCCTTTCCATTATTGAGTTAGTAATGATGTTTATTTTCCCTTTTATTATATCACCTGATTCATCTCCTCTGTTTCTGGCCATGCAGCATCAGCTTTTTATTTTGTAGAAATAGACAATAAAATCTCCATCTGTATCCTGCTGGTGGTGGCTGTGTTCCTGGTGTTGTGCAGGACAATTGGCAAAACAGCATTTTACATTGGCTTTTTTAATGCCTCTGTTATTTTCAGAGGTTTTGATCCTATTGCTGTATCCTTACCGCAGGTGCATTGTCTTTGGTAAACTGGAGCTCACATTTAGAACAAAATTTAAGAAATCTTTAATCAGCAGTTGTCTGCTTTGCTCCATTTTCTAGGTTATTTATAAAGTAATCATGTGAGTTTCCTTCTGGTGGAGAGTCTTAATACAAACTCTTTTACTTGTGGAATTGCTTTCACTTACATTGATGCTGACAATCTTCATCAACATTCATCCACTGTGTCATATAAAACAAGGTGATAAATATACCCTTGCACCCTAGGGTGTTACATGTACAACCATTTTTCTCCACTTTGCTTTCTTTTACCGGTCATTATATTGCTGGACTGCAAAACCTAATCGTAGTATCTTCTGCTCCCCTAAACGAGCTCATTTTTCTCCAACGTAACCCATCAGAGATGCTGTCAATCAATGAGAAACATGTCACACACAGGTCAGGGTGACAAAGGGCTCCAGTGTTTAGGCTGTTCACAGGAAACACTTTAAACTGTTTTGTGTTAAAACCTGTATTTTTCTATTTGCAGTCTTATAAAATGAATCCTTTTTTTTTTCCCCGCTGTGTCTTCAACAACAAATTGTAAACAAAACAGGTAAACCCTAAGAATAGGTCTGTATAATACAAGAGAAAATCCAAGGCTAAGTAGGCATTTCCTCCTAATAATTTTGAATATCATACCCAGATACAGCCAATTCCCCTGTCATATCACAAGTGACTATAATGGGATCTAATAACCATTGGAGATTATATTAGTCTGCACTTTCCCTGTATCTAAGGGGGACAGAAACCTAAAAGCAAGTGGATGGGTCAAAATAGGGTGACTTTGACTCAAACTCATTGGCTACAAGTATTCATTATAAACAAAATCTGTCAAATCTTTTCACTAATAAGGGTGTAGATCTTATTGCAGCCTCAAGACAGTAATAACTTATTCTATGACATATTATGTGAATTTTATGTGCCTACTCTATAAAAAGTGCACAGTTTCCATAGCAATTTTGATACTTCTATGATACATGATGTGACAGGATGTACCATTTTTCCTTCTTCTATGATAAATTGTCCTCACCAGTCGCACTCACACACTAGATTGCTGCTAGAAATCAGAATTTCTTATTGATGTCACTAAAAGCTAATATCAACAATTAGGCTTAGATGTTTGCTCTGGCAAGAATAACTTCTTTATTATTACTGCATTGCTTCATTACTTAGCTTAGCAATTTTGGACTATAAATCAAGAATGAAAGGATCTAAGTCTAAGAACTGGTTTGGAAAACATTAAGGATAGTCCCAAACTGACAGAAGAAAGAGGTGTCCCATATTAATGTTGAAAATTTGAGTAACTTAATAGTATCTCTGCATGTTTCTTTGTCTCTGATCAGCATTTACACACATCTAAGCAAGAAGGATGACAGACAGGCATCCAGTGGCTCCTTGTCCTTGGTGACTAATGGCATCTTGCTACAGATGTAGAAGCATAGGTCTGAGGTTGTTCCAAACTGCTGTGAAACTCCTCTCCCCTTAGATTTGAGTGTAAAAACAGCTGTCTGATCACCTCAGCTGGGAAATTGAAGCTAGTGAACACAGTGCCATCTGTTTGCCCCTTTGGATGCATTCAGCTACAGACAGAACTGCCAAAGCTGTTTGTTAGCTCCAGCTGCTGGTTGGGACTGTGCAGGTGGTGGTAGGTTGCTCTAGCTACGATTGGTGCGTGGTTTTGGCCAAAAAGAGCATGCTCATGTGTAAAAGGCTCCTGAGCCTGCCATGCCCCATGCTTTCCACTTGGCCAACCCTCCCCAGCATTCTGCAGTTTGTCTGAAATAAGAGTGATGCGAAGTCCTTAAAATGTCAAGTTAGTTTTGTTTGGTGGGTTTTTAAACATAGCCATTTTTAAATATTGTTGTTGTTGCTGTGAAGCTCATGAAAACTGATGTAGTGACTGGTTTGGTGAAAGCAAAAAAACCAATATGGGCTCATTGAGATCTTGGGAAGGTTAATTCAGTTCCCCATGTCCCAGTTCACTCATTTCAAAATGTGATACTTAAAATTACTGTCCTTGGAATCTACTCTAAATGTTAACAAAGTATCACATGTTTTTGATGATTCTATTGATGAATCAAAACATATTTATCCATAGAGGAGTCATGTAAGCATTTTGTTAATTTTCATAAGGATAAATGTAACTATTTGAAGAAATATTGGGATATGTTAATATAAAGGCATTTTGGCAGAACAAATTATTAATATTTCAGCCTTATTGTTCTATGCATATAAAAATATCAATTATTGAATGTCAGTCTGGTGGACATTCTGAGTCACTTTATCTTGCGTGAAATGTATAACAGTGGACTCTTGAACTAAGACTGTGATAACTCACTGAACTGTCATTATAGCAGCTTTTTGTTTGGTAAAAGCCAAAAACACCTTTCTTTGAAAGCCTCTTGTGGCATGGGTAGCTCATTGAGTGAGGACATGGTAACTGTTACAGGGGACTTAGTCTGCTCATAGTCTTGTATATTGACAGCCACACACAAGAGGACACTAATTTCTGCCTGCATATCTTGCATTAAAGTTTAGTACCAAATCATACAGGAGTATCAGGAGGGTGCCTAACTGAGGCTAGATGCCATTAGATCCCACTAGCTTCTGCAGGAGTTGAAATTAAGGTTAATATTTCTGGGGAAAATGTTTTATGAACTGCACAGACTGCAGATTGCCAGCCATGCCCACTGTTGCTTCACTTTTAATTGGTTTACATTGTACTGTCAAAGTTCTACATCAGTGGATGGGGTTGAAGCAGGAGTATGAAAGACATTCACTGCTAATGACTGTGATCTATGAGAGTTTATCACACTTCTGTAGTTCTTGTTACATTACTTAGTTTGCTGACACATCAGGATTTTGAGACTCTTCAAGACTTATTTTTTTTATCTGTGGGAATGAACATTATTTTGTTTTGGTTTTGCTTTTGCTTTGTGTGGTGACTTTATCAACAGCAGTTTTTCAAACTGTAACTTTTCCAACAGTATGGAAAGTCAGTTAACAAGGAGTTCAGCAGATGGCTAACCCAAAGGACATCTAAAGCCATAAATTAACGAGTAGGGCTGCAGTAGGATACCAGGGTTGAACGGGAATCATGTACCTACTGTGTGCAGGGCTGAATTTCTTTTTCTGTAAAGCAGATTTTAAACACATGTTTAGTGCTATCCATGCTAGTACCCAGTGTTTTTCTGGATAGATCAGTGTTTGTTTGTAATATATTAAGGGTAATATATGAGTTTGCATAAATATATCATTGTTTGATGTTTTTAAATTACACATTATAGAAGGTACATCAATTTACAGGTGTAATATACTGTTATGTCAGAGAGCTGTATTGGTTTCTGTTAAGTATATTTTCAGTAAAAATTACTCATTCTACATAAATACATGGATTAATTTGTAGAGCACTTGGAAACTTTAGATTTATGTTGATTTTTATGTACTGTAAAGTGGTGTTCCATAGCACATGCCAGTAATACTGGTTTAGATTGGGTTTTGTATTGAAAAGAAGTTGATCATCTCTCATTTATTGATTTAGCAGTTAATTGTATTGCTTTAACAAAAAAAGTCCAAAGTAGAATGTAATCTTATTCTGATAGGCTAATGCAGATTCCAATTTATGAAAAGTGAAATGGGAGGAACTTGTCAGTGTTATTATTGGTTTTATTATAGTTGCAAATATAGTCTTGTCATATTATTTTCCAGTAGAATAAACGCTTCTAGCAAAATAAATCTAACATGACCTTGCTATAGCTAGTTAGGATTGTGCAAAACATATTTGGGGGTCTCAGTGGCTGATATTTCAGTTTCCTGGTGGCCTAGAGAAAGCTGCTGAAAATGTGGCAAATCTCCATTAAACAAAAAGAAGGGAAAATTGGGCTTTGGAAATAGAGTCCACACATTTTTTTTGACAATATCATGTATTTTTTGTTCAGTTATATGTATCTTTATGGAGATGGTGGGGCTGTGTTCTAGGTGGCATTATAATATATATTAGCTGTATCTTTTTGCTGATGGTGTGGGCTCAAGCTCTTGCTGTTTCTGAATCCTTTTCTGTAAGGGCAGGGCAAGCACAGAGGTGGAGGACAGGGAAGGAACAGTGACAAAGAAATGCAGCTCCCGTCCCTGATGCTGATTCTCATTTATAAGCTTGGTATAGGAGAGACAGCTCTCTGGTCTGAGCTGCCACTGCCCCTTGAGAGAGGATCTTGGTGAGTGCTGAGAGAGCAGCCTGAGAGCACAGGAACTGAGGGGAGGAGGGCACAAATGGAAAACAAACCTTCTGGCTTATCCTCTGGCATGACTTTAAACTTTTGTGATCTTATGACCAGCTATTTCAATTGATTCATTTGCCTTAGTTTTGGATTTGCATCATAGCAATATAAATCCTGGAAAAATAGCCTGCCTCTGTTTACTGTTCCCTTTTTTTAATAGATTTTACTTTTGTTGGGAGTAAGGGAGTGCTGGACAGCGACCAATATTCTCACTAAAATTTAGTCTGTCATCTTTTGGTAGCAAAAGCCTTTCACCTTACCTTGTTTGCATTGTACTCTCTCCCAGCTTATGTGCTAATATGGTGGCAGGTTTGTTCCTCTGCACCCTTTGTAAATGCACTTTAAAAGAACAATAAACTGTATGACAGTAGTTTGAATTATCTGAGGGAAAAAAATGCCTAGACAGACAATGGGGATAATTTGGCAGAGCTACCTTGAAGCCTCAGTGGATTCCTTAACTTCACTCTCTTAAACAAAAGGGCAACACCTGAATGGTTGGTGTTGATTCTTTACCATTTCTCTTTTTCTGTAAGAAGAGATTTTGCTGAAGTGCAGTGATCTAATCCTTTCTGACTTTCTGCTCTGTCTGCTGTGCTTGCATCTGGCCCATCACTTTAATCATTTTGCCAGTTCACAGAGCGATGTAAACCAGATGATTATTTAGCAGTTATTAGAAAGCTTGTTTATTATTTAATAGAAGCTTAATGACACATTTCATCATGGGGTTTTTTTCCTGTATTTAAAATTCCAAGTTGGCATGATCTTTCAAATTCAGCCCGGCATTTGAGTTAAATGGGAAGTTGCTGAGAAATTTTGAAGATAAAGTAAGTTGAACATAAGAAGACTAATTTGATAGACAACCTGTTTTCTGCATTCATTAGATTCAGATTTGCTTTAATAACACAATTTATTTCTTCAAAAGGTTAGAAACCTAAAAATTCATTTTCTTTATAGTACATTTATAGATTAGATGCATCCACTTAATTATCTTGGTAGTTTTCAGTTCTGTGTTACAATGAATTTTATCTGCAACTATTGAGAAATGACAAATCAGAAGTGACAAGTATTGATCAAATATTTTCAGCAATCATTTTTTCAAGCAAAACTAAAATGTGAAAACTGAAGTGTTTTTCTGGATTGTATTTCCTTTCAATAAGTTTTTCTATGGAGAAAACTCTAAAGATTGCATTTAGTCTCTTTTTGTTATGATTAATTTCATTTTGACTTTTTTGTAAAGTGAAATCAATACAAATACCTTGCAAATCAATATAATATCATTGAGTGTGCTACACATAATCCAAATTATATACATGTAGATCAGGGAACTGCACAGTACAATCAAACCCAAACAAATAACTGTAAAGCCACAGCCTGGTAGAGATCTCACATAAACCACCATGTTTCATTGACAAAGCAATATATTTGATAGACAAAATAATATGTAACTCTAATGAGGTGTTTAAATTTCGGTCCATGTTTCACCTTGTAGTATTTCTATTTTATGAATGAACAGAACCATTAAATTAAAAATGAAATGAGGTGGTAAATCATTGATTTGGTTGTATGTGAAGTTGTCGTACGCCTCTGGATTTTCCTGAAAGGAAAAAAGTTTGCAAAACTGTTCTACAAGTGTTGCCTCCAGCTCAGCTATTTTCCTTTTATTTAACTAAAGCCTTGTTCCTTCTTTAAATTCTGGTCTCTTGGGAGTCATCAACAAAAAGTTAGGTGTTCTAAGCATGGTTTAGTTTAATGGTCAGGTAGCTCAAACTGCTGGATCATTGGTTGTCTTGTTATTTGGTTAATGAGTGGCCCTCGCTGACATTCCAGAAATCTCTATTTCACCATATAACAGTTCCAGCTTTTCCAAGGATTCTGGCTACTTTGGAGCAATTTGAATTTTACAATATTACGCAGATCTTTACATGTAATTAGACAATCAGTGTGTTGCTGCACTTGCAGAAAATCCTGGTTAACACTCATAGTTTCACTGGTGCAGCACTATGAATCTGGCCTTTGGTATCAGGAGTGCAGTGGCTGGTTATCTTCCTGCCAGCGCTTGTTCTCATGCTGTCTCTTCACAACAGCCTAGTCTTAGGGCCTCCCTGTAAGCTGGTTGCTATGATAGTGAATTCTTCATGGATTTAAGGGCATAGCAGCATTTGTCTGATTTCAAGAGGTGTCTGAGACCTTACTAATGCTGTGACTCTTCAAAGAAAGCACTAAAATGGAAGCTTCACACAATTCTGATTGTAATCAACATATTGAAACCTTTAGGCTGCACAGTGTTTAGAATTCCTGGCTAGAAAATAGCGTGATAGAAAAAAGTCTTAACTAGGCCTAGGCTTAGTAACTGACTATCTACCCATTTCTTCAAATACTTACCAGTATTTCAAACACTTTACCTCAGTTTCAGCACTTGAAAGTTAATGTACCAGATCCTGATAGAGTAGGTGACACTGGCAGGAAAAGCAGTATGCCAGTTCTTTGGGCAACTGATGTTTTCTTCAGGCACGTTGTCATAACTCTTCAGTAGTTCTCCTCCAACCTTCAAATCTGTGTCTTGCTGGAATCTGTCTTCAAAACATCTATTGAATCAAACTTCCTGTCAAAGAACCAAGAAGTTAAATCAAGAAACACCTACTTCTTCTGTGAAAAGTAATCATTCTCTTCATCTTGGTAGTAGCCCTAGGTGAAAATTGTTGTGAGAAATCTGTGAGTTCTAATAAGACTGATTGCACCTGGCTGAGTTCTCGGTCTTCCACTGTAGCTCAGAGCTGCCCAGTGGCCTCCACCAGATCACACACAAATCATTCTGTCCAGATAATTATTCTTTTTCTGCCATTAGAATAAAGGCATAACAATTCTCTACAGTTCTAGCCTCCTTTAGGTTTCTTTAGGGTGAACAGCCACAGAAGTGAGAATATTCATATGAATTGTGATGGCCCCAAAGTCTGCAACTTCCACCTTTAAGTGAAACAGAAACAAATGCTGGTGTTTCTTTGGAAAATTTTTAATAGGCATAAAGCATAAAACCTAAAACCCTGTTTCTGCCATCAAACCCCAGTGGTACTGGCCTCTCCAAATAAATTCTGGTATTGCAGCTGGGTTAGTCAGTACGATACTACAGCCTGTACAATGGTAGAGTTTACGTTTGAAATAGCAACTACCTGATAAACTTCAGACTTACTGGGGAGAATCTGAACTTGAAGGTTTTTTGAGTTAAATAAACTGGATTCATAGAAGATACTACTCTCTATTGAGAGGCTCTTGTTCACCAAGGGTTATTCTGTCACTGATGCATATAGCTATTGGAGGTAGACTTGACTAAACACACGGTAAGGATTTTGGTCACTGAGTTTCTACGTATGAGAGTGTGTACTTCTAGTTCAGCTTTCTAAAGTTCAAGATCACTTTGAGTTCACATTCTCTGAGCGGCAAGGCCTGAGTTTTCATATTCAACATTCTGGTTTCGATATCCAAATCCTCAGGTCCTAAGTTGTGAAAGGGAACTGACTTTGCCCCTGAAAACAAGGGTCTCATATGTCCCTAAAAGCAGTCACTGTGGGGAAACTTGAGCCTGAAACAGTAAATCTTTAGTGATACAGAATGACCTGTGAGTAGGTTAGCATTGTGTACTTGGTCATAAAACGTATGTTTGATACATAAGACGTGCCATTTTTTTCTTTCTTTTCCTGATCTATGTACTTTTCTGTCACACAAAGTAACTTCAAATATGCATGTGCTAAATGATATATTCTATTCAAATAAATTGCAGAGAGGATTGTGTAATTTACTTGCACTTTGTAACTAAGCAGTCTATGAAGAGAGAATAATTTACTGAAAGAAAGAACAGGTAATTTTGAGTGACAAAGTTAGGAAAGGCTCTTTTGCAAGACAGTTCATGAACAGAAAATGACTAGCTCTGTTGCAAATCTTCTTTGCTTTTGTTTAACGTGAAAAAACGTTGGTTGTTCTGAGTTGATATACTTACTGAACTGACCTCTGGCAGCTGCATACCTTTGACATGTTCCTCAAAGACTTAGAAGTTTGGTAACCTCCTGATCAGGAACTGTGAAAAGCAGAGACAATAAGGTAGTTAATCACTTTCAAAATTTAGACTGGCTTCTTAATTTTTAATATAGATGTTCTTTTCCTAGGAACATACTGAAAATATAACCCACTGTGAGTTTTGTGTACATACAATTGGTTAAGCTTTGCAGCCCTCCAGCACAGAAATGGCCTGTGGCTCTTTTGCGGAGTAGTGTGCCTGTCTCCTGTACCACAGGGTCCTGTCAATGATGTGATATGGCCTGGATTTGTCAAAAGGAGCTGCTGAGTTACCATCTCTTGGTCATTTTTCCACTGGAGGTTGCTTATAGCCTTTTTTTCCCCCCACTGTTTGAAAAATGCTTTGTGAGTCTGTAAAGAACCTCTGAAATGAATAACAATGAGGTCAAAAGAAATACAATGAGCTTGTTACCATGATGGCTGTTGAAAATTTACGAGACTCACTTTGTGCCAGTAAAACAAACTCAGCTGCCCTCTGCCTACCTGCAAGAAAAATGTCCTTTATGAAAAAAACAAACCCAAGAAATCTTACACTGTTTAAGTGCAAAGGTGTGGGAATTTCTGAGCTGTAGACTGTTAGACTCTTCATGCTTCAGTCTTTCTCTGGCATTTTCTAACACTGTTGAAAAGCTCTTTCTGATTTAGGTTGTCTTTTTGAGGAAGCCAGTTCAAATATCAAGCAGAACCCATTCACTAATTTTAGGAGTTTGGGGATGTGGTAAAACTGATTTGCATTGATTGATAAAATCCTAAACCAGGTGTTCTGTGATCACTTATTATGTGATAATCCATTTACATCTAGTGTTGGGATATGGTGGAAATGGGGGACTTGCTATGTGAAGAGCCATGTAAAGTCTTATAGCATATTCCTTGTCTTGAAGGCAAAATGGACACAGAGGAATGGGAGGAAAAGGGTGGTTACAGAAGGAAGGTAGAGACATCATAGTGGGAATTTGTGCCAGAGCTGGGAGATGTAGATTGTCTAAATACTAGTCAATGTCTTTGTCGTGGGATTATCTAATCTTCTGAAGACGTTTTCCTGATGAAAAGTATTATTTATGTGTCCTTATTTTTACTCAGTTCCATTAATGTTTGCAATGATAAATATTACTTTATGATTTTAATTTTACTGAATGGTAGCTTACCACAGTGTCCAGGATTCAAATCATTATGAAAGTCCTGGGATAATACCCCTGGGTCATGTGAACAATGTAATGCATAACAGTTAGAAGTACAGGACTAGTTGGGGGAAAAAAAACAAAACCCCAAACAAACAAAATGCCACAAACAACCAAACCCCAAACTACTATGCACAACCCTTTAAACAGTGTCCTAAAACTAGCTTTGTGAGGCATGTGGGGTTTTCTTGGCAGATTACTGTTGTTATGCTTCACAGCCTAAAACCACTCGTTTGTTTGTGAGCCTGTGTGCAGAAATGAATTAGAGGAAAGGGTGGAAGAGAATGGGAAATTTGTGAAACAGTTATTTTACACAAACTGGATGTTTTTTAATATTTTTTTTCATTCTGCTCCACTTATGTGATCAAATTTGTCTCTTCAGCTGATGAATCCAATTTCATTAGAAACTCTGTTTTCTGAAACCTATGTCCCTCTCTCCTCGCTTTTGAAGCTTCCTCTTTAATATAATTCATTTACACGTTTGACTGTTTATTTCCTTCATTGTCCTTTTTTATCTGTCTGCATTTCATTCTCTTGCTGAGTCCTAACAGGACCCATTTTTCCCCACAAGGTCTATATCAGTACAGTGCCACCGGTGCAAGACATTCCAGTGATGTATTGCACCTATACATCATCAAAGCAACAGGGTTTTGATAAACAGCTTTCTAATACATCATTAGATCATCACTGATGGCACTTTGATGATGTATTATATTAGTACATCATCAGAGCACTGTCATTCCAGTGATGTATTTATAAACAGATGGTGCTGTCATGCAAGAAAGAAGGGAAAGCAGAAGAGAACATTTCACTCATGTTACAATAAAAAATGTGTCTCCACCACTCATTCAATGAGATTTAAAGACAAAGACCCTCTGAAGGCATAATTGTCTCATTAGTTGTGTTAGCTCTAAGTCCATTGACTTCTCTATGCAGCACCTGGTAAGCAGGTAGAGAATCCTTTTTGACCAGTAGTACACAAAGCTCTTTGAAACATAATTTTGTGTTCATTTTCACTTGGTCATAAACTAGGGTTATATATCATTTTTCATAGTTGCATATATAATTAGCATGAATTTTATTTGTTGCAGACATACTAAAATTTTATTTCTAGCAGAGGGTGTTGTGTTGAAACAATGAAATTAGGAGACTCCAGCAGCAGCAGATGCACTTGACACACCACTGGACATGAAACATTTACTCCAGAAGCTCATTAGAATTTTTTTTCCCCTCATTCCGTAGGATTGTTCTCTCCCCTCAAAGCCGTCACGGTGAATGAGTTTGAAGCTGCAAGACAATATATCAATGAATCTCTCATTCTCCTAAGAATAATTCTGTTGTGAAATACCTGTGCTTTTGTTCAGTAATTCTCCTCTGTAGTAGGGGCAAATTTTTTTTTAGGTACAAAAAAGAAAAGAGCAAATTACAATTTTAATTTTAAGAGATACAGATCTGTGTAGTATCAAAACTGCTAAGATAATATCAACTGTTTTGAAAGCTAGCTGTATAGATTGTTAGATAAACTCTTTTGTTATTTCCCCTAAATGAATAGGATAATCAGCACCTTCACTTGCTGGTTTTGTGCGTCTGTTGCTCTCATGTCTTGATGAACTGTACTGTTTAACTACTTTTGCTGAAGAAGTCTTTTTGTGTTTCTTCTGGGTGAGGAAACTGAGAAAGACAAAGATTGGGTGAACTGTTGTCATGGAGGCACCCACAAAAATAAAAAAAACAAAAACAAAAAAAAACAAAATTGAGGTTTATTGACCCAGCACTCCTAATGACAAAACACAAGTTTGGATGTCTGTCAGGAATTTATCTGCAATTAATGCACAATTAATAGCTAAATTTTGAGGAAAGACAAACCAAAACAGGTATACACTCACTACTGAGGGGGAAACCTCCCACACGAGTGCCCAAACTTACTACTCACCAAAGAGGGGTGAGGCTCACTCAATCCATAGAGATCCACTCTATCTGTGGAAGTATCCTTGGACGGCCTGTCCAAGGGGAGGGTCTGATTGCCAGGCCCACTGCTCTGCGAATAACCATCTCTACTGGTTCTTAGGCAGGACTCTGCTTATACCCGAGTTGAGGGTGTACTGTGGTCAGTCTAATTGGCTGAGAGGGACAAGCCCAGACAAACAGGCCGAGGGCCTAGACCCTGAGGCGCCAGTTAATCAGTCACCCTGAGGTGCAGTTTGTTGCAAACTGTTCTGGCACACCCTGTTTTGTCTGTCGGGGAGGCTGTACCTGCCACAACTGTCCATATGACACAGAAGTTCACACGGCCTGATAAACTCCAAGTACTCTCAACATTGGCCCAAAAGCACAAATGATGCAGCTGGTAGGCTGGTCTTACGCCATGATGTATTTACAAGGCTATAATTTGGGGTGACTGTGGTGAAATATGACCAAAGTTTTAATCTAATATTATTGTTGACATCTGTTTTGAACACCTATTTTTGTACACTTTTGCTAATGTTCTCCCTTTCTTCAGGTAAAAAGGTGCATATTTTTAGGAGGACATTTTTCAAGATTGTTTGCAAGATTAGTCATCAAAAAGAAAATTGTGTCCCCACAAAATATACACTTGCAAATATATGATATATTAAATATATATAAAACCATTAATGACAAAAAATGTATTTCAAGTTTCCAGCTGGATTGTAACAGGACAGGAGGTGGTACACAGTGAGATTTGCTTTCCTAATTGTATCTTATTCCTATGAGTTAAGAGTAAAAACTTATTGTGCAAGAGGGACTTCAAAGTTAAACACAATTTCATTTTGCCCACAGAAATTTGCCATGTAGAATTGTAGATGAATCTGTGCTTTCTGAGAAAGAACGTTCCATCAAAATGGCATTCGTGGCAGTGGGTACGTAGGGGAAAAATGTATGAGTCTTTCAGCAAAGATTCATCAGAAGAAATGTAAATGTGCTGCCTAATCAAAGCCAGCACAATGTAGTCTCTAGCTAAAACTTTGTAAGATCACTAGCATGTGGGGCGTTGTTTGTCTTGAGTAATTATTGTTCTAATCTTGTATTTCAGTATGTCTTGTAGTCACAGAATAGAAATAATTTCAAAACAGTAGATTTCATAATTGAAATACGTGTGAAAAAAATTGGGAAAGAATGAGATACTGTTATGTTAATTGTACAGATAGAGAACTGAGCACAGAGAAATAGAATATTTTCCCTGAGGTCCTTGTGTCTGTAGTAGAGATGAGACTTAGAGGTGAGAAGATATGCTGATCTTCAGTGTTTGTTTCTAATGTCTCCACTATCACTTCATCTTGCTGCTTGGCATGTGTGTGTACATAAGAGGGAGGAAAAAACTGCATCAGAAGTGTACTGCAGTTATACTTCTTAATGCAAGAGCCTCTGAGCTGGGGAACGCTAAAGTATTCACAGGTCACCCTCAAAAATTGTGTTCTTAAACTTGAGAGCTGGGGAAGCTCTGGTCAAGCTGAGCTTGTGCTAAAATCCTTAGTGCGCTGAGGGAGGGATTTGAGATATATTACCATTTTGCATTTCACTAGACCTGAAATCAAGTCACAAAAGCCATCAGTAATGCCAACAATGTGCTAGGTTGTGTTAGCAAGACTGTAGGCAGCAGGTCAAGGAAAGCGATCCTTCTCTTCTTCCAGGCACTCGGGAGAGTGCATCTGGAGGCTTGTGTGCAGTTCAGGTTACTGCACAGGTATTGACACACTGAAGCAAGTCCAGCTAAGTGCTACCAAGATAGTCAGAGGGCTGCAGCACACAACACCTGAGGAGAGGCTGAAAAAGCTTCCTTTTCTGAGGAAGACCTTGAGCTACTACAGTGGCTTTTTAGGGACAGCTCAATATGCCTAAGTATTGTGCAGCGCTCTTCTCTAGAGGTGCTGTTCTGTGTTGTCTGGGGATTCAACCAATATGATATGAAAAAGGGAAGGTAGTGTTCCAGCTGCGTTCAGTGGAGGTAATGGATACTGTGGAAATTTGCTGGCCAAATGTGCTGCTAGCTCTCTTCTTCCTCAGGCCAACACCAAACTCAGCAACGTCCCCTCAGCATAACTTCACCAAAGCCCCAGCACTTCACCAAATAAGAAACAAAACTGGGGATATATGCAAGTCTCATGAAATTCTCTGAAGCTTGGCATTTGGAGAAGGATAATTTTGTTTATTGGAGATAATGAAAAATATTGCTTGGCAATCACTGTTTAGCAGTGTTTTGTGCTCAGAGAAGGAACAAAACTGGTGCCAAAACTATTCATGTTAGATTTATGCAGTCATTAAAATTGAAAGGAGTGGGGTGTTCTCTACTTGCTGCATTTCTTATGTAGGGACGCACACAACTTCTTTCAACACTGGTGAGCATTTTCCACTTGAAAGGTCTATCAGGTTGAACTCTTGTGTATAAGCTGCTGTATGACTATTCAAAGAGTGCAGCAGGGTCTGAATTTTTCTCAGCTCTTTCTGTGTAAAATGCTACAGCAGCCATGACATTTCTAAGAGCAGCAGGCAGGGTCATCTAAGTCATAGAGCAATATTATTATGTGGTTTTAATCACACAGACGTTTTTAACTCAGTAAGGAGTTGGGGGATGGTTGTCTGTAAATCTTCCAAAAGTCAGTTTTAGAAGAATGTTGTGACAGTTACTGCAATAAAGAGGAATAACATGATGTAGTAGAAACAGTTTCCTTTCAGAAGGAAACAGTCTTAATGCTAACAAAAGAATCTCATAGGTCATTCAAGCTTTATTTTTTTCCCAATTATGGACAATGTGGTTATCTATTTTAAGATATATTTGTATGTTAAAACCAAAATTTGCTCAGTCAAAATAGAAATAGCCATCAAATGTGAATACATGATTGCAGATCATTGGTCATCTTCTTCTCTGTGTTACAGTCTACCTATTGTACTCAAAGACAAATGCAACTAAATGGAAAAAAATCAGCTGTATAGGAGCATAAAATAGTGCTAGTGCCTGCAGTTCAGGCAGGCTCACCCCAGAGTATTTCATGCACAAGACTGAAAATATATCT
>VYZX01011260.1:90437-123011 GCA_013401335.1 Brachypteracias leptosomus | reverse complement strand
TTTTGACCTTGTCGATTTGAAACTATGCCCAGAAAAATGAGAGATAAACAAGTACAAGGATGAACATGCAACCACAAGATAGGGATGTCGTCCTAACCATGAGCAGGAGTATGCAAAAGCTATCAACCAATAGGCACTATGCTGGTAATATGCTTAGCCAATAAATGAAGTACACAATATGTAACCTTAGGGATAAAAAGGACTGTCTGCAAGAAATAAATGTCAATGCTTGGATTACATTAGTCCGTGTATGTATTGTCCATTGATCTCCTGCCGCATAACCCTACCACTAAACCTGTTCTGTTTGTTTTAAGCAAAGCATCTGGTTTTGACATAGACTATTATTTTGAGTGTCCTCACAAGTAAGACTTCTTTCTAAGTTAATTTCTTCTATTATGATATGAAGATACAGATGTTAAATTACACATTTGGTTTCAAATGTGAAGACTTTTCCCCTTTAGAATTACAGGGAAAGCAAAGGATAATTTTACTCCTGCAAGGACCACTGTGCTCTGCAGTCTGTGTGCTGCAATGGGGAAGTACAGTGCCACCACACATTCACACATATGATCACCATGACCCACCTGATCCTGTTTTTGGGAGGGTAAAAACTGTGCTACTTTCTGTCAATGCAGCTCACTGCCTGGAGAGAGGAATTTGGCCAGCCATGGTTGTACAACAGATGCAAATAACTCTCATGTTTTCCTGTGACAAACTTGTTCTCTGCATTTTTGGGCAGGTTTCCGCTCAGACAGAGCTATGTTGGCTTTTTAAAAGCTGTCAGACACAAAGTAACACGCAATATTTTTTTTTGCTGATTGTCTGTGATGTTTTCCTCCAATGGTATTTTTATTAACAGTTCTGGTTGTAGAGGTTTTGAGGCAGCTATCTCGTAATCTAATTCATGTCAATTAGTCGTCAGTCCAGACAAAAGCCCTCTTATTCAGTTTGTGTAGCTAGCTCCCGATAAATCTTTCTTGTGCTCTATCAGCACATATAGTAGCATTTTTTTCTCAGTCCTCATTTTGTAGCTCTTATCAACAGCTCCTCTCAAGAGACCAAAACCTCTTTCTCATTCTGTCTTTATTTTTTATATTCTTACCCATGAGAGTAATCTAATAAAGAGTGAGTGAAGCTGAGAATTTGCACACATCTCTCTGTTTTAACTAAGCTGTTTTGTCAGTGTGACCATATAACACTTAACTCTCTATTCAGGAAAATGGATTAAAGTGAAAATGCCATATTTCTCCATAAGATTATGAAACTGAGTGAAGAAGTTTGTAGGTATCAAAAAAAAAAAGTAACCCAAAGAAAAGAAACTTAATTTCTTAGAGTTTAGATTGCCTTGATTGTTGGTGGTATGTGGCTTGCCTGGGGACTGTCTTACGAGTGAGCCTAAAGGTTTGCTGCTTGGGAAGGCACTGGGTGCCCAGATTTGCTACCCTAGTTGGTGGCCTTTAATCACTACATGGGGACAGGATGACCTGAGTGAAAAGAGGCTTAAAATGAAGTATCTTACTGAGAAGTGTGCACTGGTGAAGTTCAGGGAACAAGCCAGTACTGTGCGACGGTTAAGGAAAGAGAAATGTAAAAGTTTGTATGAGCTAGAGAAAGTAAAACCACAAACCCCCGAAAGGTAGTCTCTCAACTTCACTGTTAGTTTTGCCTTTTCTGGTGTGTGGTCTCTTCCCAGATGTGAACCTTGAGCCTGGATGTTTTTGATCAAGTTGTGGCCACTAGTTGGAGGAAATGTGAAAACAAGAGGGAGACTGACACAAGAGATGCTCTTTCCTCAAATCAAGAAGAAAGTGGAAAATCTGTAGGAAAAGAATTTCTGTGAGGAAAAGCCCCTGGCAACAAATGTGTTTCACTGACATGTAGGCCTCTAACAATGAGGAAGGAAAACGGTACCAGATGACAGGGGTAGAAGCTACAGGGCCAATGTGGAAGCAGGCAGTTGTCTGTCCCACCTGGGGCAGCCCATTACAGTCAAAAATGAGATTGTCCTCACTGCCACATAGTAGGGAGCTCAGTCTGATGATAGAGGCTGCAGAACTGCAAAGACTGGGAGATTCATGACTACTGCATGTCAGAGAGGAACCAAGGATGTTGCAAATGATTGGCTGCTCCTCCTGAGAGAAATGATTCATCTGGCAACCAGCCCCAGCAGTCCATACACAGTATGGTCATCCAAGAGTCCCACATGAGACATTGCATAATGGTTGCCAAGGGCCAACCGCTCCTTTGGTTGCACTTTGCCTTTGTGATTCCTATGAACTGTAACAGCTCTGAATGAGAATGTGGGAATGATCTGAAAGAGCTAAGGGCACTCATCCCCATTTCCCAGCTAAAGGCTAAAATCAGATATGAATGGATACATCCTGAAGGTGAAGGTTTACTTAAATGACATTAAGAGACTGTTGCTGTGATGTTACTGAGATGTTCTCAGTCATGGAATGATGTTTCCAATGGATGCTGAACGTAGATGAAGTTCATTTCACAAATACTGGCTGAATGGCTCTCATGAGAAAGCTTTAGATTCAGATTGACTCATGGTGATGTAGCAGGAAAGACACAAGTGTCAGCAGGGTTAGCACTACCTAAAAGGTTGCTTATCAGAGAAAATAAACTGACATATAAATGCTCTGAGGGTAGCACAAGAACTAATAGTTACTTATTTAGACAAATTTTCAACAGCTGAATCATATTTGTAACCTGATAATCTGAATCACAGAAACACAGAATGTTAGGGATTGGAAGGGACCTCGAAAGATCATCTAGTCCAATCCTCTCGCAGAAGAGAGCAAACTTTTTTTCCTGTGTTTAAAAACTTTCTGTTGATCTACAGTAGAGTTTTCTAGGAGAAATAATCATAACAAATTCAATTTAGACAGCATGGTATAATGGCTGAGTCCACAACTATTTAGCTTCTCAGTTCTGCCTTGTGTAAAACGATAATGTTTATCTACCTCATAATTAAGGTTGTGAGTATTTAGTATTTATGCAGACTCCTCAATAAAACATAACCTGTGCACAGGTCTACTTGTATAATCATAGTTAGTCTTGCCATCAGAATAAATAGACCACTTTTGTATATGTTTATTAGTGAGAAATTTGCACAATTGCTGATAACAGCACTCTCTGTTATTCTGCCATCTCCATCTTTTAAAAAGTGAATGGTATTACAACAGCCATATGCATATACACATATATATGGTCTTAACTTTAGATAGATAAGTAAGGACTTCCCAGTTAAATGCTAAACTATGTGGCAATAAGGTAAATACACTGATGACAAAGTTAAAAGCACCATATATATAATATTATTCTTATGTCAATGGATGCATATAGATTGAAAGGATATATGAAATGTAAAAATTATTTTTTTTGGCAGACCAATGGAAAAGTCTGTTTCTGTCAAACTCAGAGGAAAATGGCATATGATTTTATATTAACAAGATGACTGAGGTGTTAAGATTTTTAGAATGCAAAGATAGATCACATTAATTACCAAACCAAGACTTTATGTAATTCAGAAAATGTTCAGAGTATTTTCAAGATATTCATGTAACTTTCTCAAATTGTAAGAAAGAGAATGCTTTGGATTGGAAGGATGGGGCCTCCACCACCTCTCTGGACAACCTGTTCCAGTGTTCCACCACTGTCGCAGTAAAAAACTTCTTCCTAATGTCTAATCTAAATCTACCCTTGTCTAGTTTAAAATTATTGCCCCTCACCATTCCACTGTGTTGTACTCTCTATGTAGTGCTATTACTAATCTGGAACCAGTAAGGTTGTATTTGAGGTAAGTCCCTTAGTGATGGTTGTTTCAATCTTAGAAGTGAATGAAGATCAACTTTGTATACAAGTACCTCTTCTTTTGATACCAGTGGAAGTCAGTGAAGAGTATTTAAAAAATATCTTAAAGTTTCCTTTCTATTCTTAAAAAAAAAAGAGTATCTCTCTTAAAAGTGTTTTCCCCCACTTTCAACTACTGTTTAAATTAAAAAAAGACATAATTAGTTTAATTTCCTCCTAGCGAGTTAGAATATTTGCCTCAGAAAATAAAATACTGAAATTAATGTCTGAATGGTACTAACTGTAGCTGTTATATGACATTAATTGAAAACCTAAATTTAGAATTAAATAGATTAAACTGATGTGGAAGGAGTAGGCTGTCCAGCTCCAAACCACATGCTTTTATTCTTGTACTTCTCATTGGCCATCTGTTCTTTGTCATCTGCCCCAATTCCACCATCTGTCCTAAAAATTATACTCAACATGATGACCTCACCTACAAAACTGCAAGAAGGCAATAGCTCTGTCAATCAAAGCTAGTAAACAAACACCACTTCCTTCCTAGTTCTCTTTGTCTCCAGTGCTGGAAGCAAGGAATGCAGATTAAAGTCCCAGATTTTGGTTCCAATTCTGTCTCCCTTTAAGCTCATTTAGTCTTTCCACAAGGGGGTAGGAAGAGAAAAAAAAAAAAAAAAAAAGGGTCTAAACCAGCTGATAGAATTGGCACAAGAGGCAACATTGCTTTACAGAGGACACCTGCAACTTTCAGAGAAAAAAATGATTCCTGATCTGTCAAGGGAGAAACTTCTAACTTCCTTTGGTTTTTTTTGAGTTGAGTTCAGAAGAAAATGCAGATACTTTTATCAGATAAATTTTAGATAGCTCATGTTAAATGAGACTAATCCTGTTCAAAATCTGTAAGAAAAGGCTAAGTCTTCCTCCATTAGGCTCTGAACTTGCATATGGCAAAACACTAAATAGATGCTCCATACTTATGCTTCTCCATTCTTCCCTCATGTAAAACTAGTTTATCTTCTTACTTTTTTTTTTGGGTGATCCATTCAACACACACCTGGCACCTGCATGCAGGTCAAGGGACATCTTGATTATGTCAGGGTTGCAGGCAGGTGGTGGGGTCCTGGCCCCAGGTGAAGATAACTGCAAGGAATGTGAGAAACCTTAGGACACAGCATAGCTGGAATTGCTGGATGTGATTTATAATATTGCATGAACCTGACAAAGGTTGCAGATAGCACTGTGAAAAGGGGACTGGATTTCACAGATGATTAAGGGAGAGTTACTTAAGAAATTATTGGATTTCACTGATGATTGAAGTGGAATTGAAGTGTTTGTAGCAACAGGACGAGGAGTAATGACTTTAGGCTAGAAAAGGGTAGATTTAGGTTGAATATTAGGAAAAAAGTTCTTTAATATGAGAGTGATAGATCACTGAAACAGGTTGCCCAGGGAGATGGTGGAGGCCCCATCCCTGGAGACATTCAAGGTCAGGCTTGATAGGGCTCTGAACAACCTGACCTAGTTAGAGACGTCCCTGCTTATTGTAGGGGGATTGGACTAGATGACCTTTGGAGGTCCCTTCCAACCCAAACCATTCTATGATTCTATGTTTCTATGAATATGAACGACCTTTTTGGGAATACAATCACGTAAAGCCAGCACCGCCTAGATAGCCATACTGGAAACAGCACATAAAGCCAGGAATATCTAGGTAACGGCATCAAACGCACTAAATTTGGATACAGATGAAGTAAAAATGGGACCAAGACAGAAGAAGTAATTGTGGTTATTTAGTTGTGAGAGGATACAGATGGCAAAGGGAGGGACAAGAGAGAAAGGTGAGGTGAAGAAACAGGAAAAGGTATTCAAGTAGTGTAATCAGGGCTGCCCAGGAGTAACTTCTTTGTGACAGCATTGAGCAGGACAATAAACCAAATCTGTTTCTGACCACACCACATGTGTTGAGTCTGTTTTGTTGGTCAGGAGGACTGGGAACATGACTGATGTCTTTCTTGCCAGCAGAGAAACACCTAGGATGGATAGATCAGGCATCCCAGTATTACTATGTTGGTGAATGCTTCAGGAGTGAGAGCACTGATGTCCTCCTAATGTCTTAACAGACTGTGTGAATACTTGTACCCTGGATTGTCAGGATCTCTCTTTTCATCAAGTTTTCTCCTAAGGACTATGTTACTATACTGTTTGCAATCACTAAACTGCAGAAACACATTTGCCTGCCTCTTGAGTTGTAAAGATGCTTTGATATTCTCTAGTTGGTATTTAAAGTATTTGTGGATGAAGAACACAAATATTAAGTCATAAATGTCTATAGCTTAATTTTAGTGTCCTGATGAGATCTTAAAATTGAAGGCACCTCCCACTTCACTTCTGGAAGCTAAAAAAAAATTACTGATTTTCCTGTCAGGGAGATGTGAAGACAGTAAAGATCTATTCCTTGTTTCTGACTTCAGTGAGAGAAGTAGCACAATGTCTCAGAGGGTTATTCCTGCCAAGCAGGAATGCAGCTGGGGCTGCGCATCAGACATGTCTGAAACATCACACCTCACAGGATGTAGGTGTTTGAGGTCAGCAGCTCATTAGACATTTCTGTACACTTGGAAACCAGATGCCGCAGTACCTTTTCTGAGGGTAAATGTCTAACTGGGCAGGGCTCTCCTGTTATATGGAGTAAATAACACCAGCTGTAGTCAGGCAGTCATCCTGAAAGGGAAGAATTTGAGTTCTCTGACATCCTCAGGCTGAAGGGGTGGAAATATTCATATCCCACCTCCTGGAGTGAACTGAGCACCATGCACATTCTGAATGCCTGGAAAGACAGCGAGCAAGAAAAGACCTGACTTTGTAGCCAGAACATAAGGACTCTCAGGAAGAGGGTGTTCCCAGTTCACTTGAAGCCTTTTACATTAGATAGCTCTTGGATAGAAAACCACAAGGTCTGTACATGAGCTCTCATCAGCTGCTTGGCTTGAAGAATAGTGCCTTATGTGTGATTTAGGGGGTTTTGGGTGAATGACGCATGCCCCCAGGAAGTCTAAAGGATTACAGTCCTCTGGGGATCTGGCAGATCAGCCTGATCACCCCGTGGCTGCGGCTTTGCCCACCTGGGCTTGCACAGATGCTGACTCCTGCTCTGGGGCAGAAGTCCAGAAGTCAGCTGGGCTTTATCTAGTTGTCTTTCTACTTCAGTCCAGGTTGTTTGTAAGCATCCTCAGTTGGTAAGAATAGGGTGATTCCCTTTGGTGGGTGAGTCAGGATGGATTTTGTGCTGGTGCTATCTCATTCACAAGCTTTGTTATATGATATGCTTAGCATGTTTTTGCAGTAGGACTGTCACCTTGTATTATTACAACTATAGGAAGCCTGGTATCTCACTGGTATCATACTATGTTAAAGAGGAAAAGAAAAAAATATGACCTTTACAGGTGGTACTGTAGAATCTAAATATACTCCATATTATTTCATGTTTCAGAGACCTTCACCCAAAAATATGTTACTAAAAGAGACATAAATGCTTCCAAAAGGAAGACTCAGAGATTTATTCTTAAGGTACTCTTTCTGAAAATAATGTAAAAGGCATCAATTACATTCAGCAAAACAGCATATTGCTTTGCATGTTGTTGCCCATGGGGGATATGGCAGCTACCTTCTTTTTCCTCATTTATGTTCAATTTGTACTGTTACTGATTTTGTACCCCATCCCTATCTTGTGTGGTAGAATAAACAAACTGCATGATAAATCTTCTCTTTCAGAGATATTTATGATCACTGATGACACTCCTTACCAGAGATATTTATGATCACTTCTTACTGTCTAGGCCATGCTATAAAATTACAAACTGGTGGGTTAGTACTTTCTACATAGTTAAAAATATTTACATTCCTTCTCATTTTAGAATTCTTTTTTTTACTAATTTGGTAGGTCTTACCAACTCCAAGTTATGATCTTGAAGTTGCCTTAAGAAGCACTGAAATCTCTTTCTAGATATGACAGCTGATCAGGAAATCTATGAGCCACATGCACCTCACTTAGGGAAAGTTTTCTCGAATTATATGATACTCCTTCTATCCATGAACCGTGTCAGCCAGAAGAAAATTAGAAGATCTTACATTTGTATTCATATTAAGAGATTCTTTTAAATGCTGTTTCTCTGAAAATGTACTCGTCCTGGAAATCCAGAACTACTGCAGGCCTTGTAACATAAAAAATAACCTTCTCATAAATTAACATCACTTTCCACACAAATACTAAATAATCTCTCTATTTTCTACTAGAAATTAATGTGTGTTTTCTCTCTGCTCAAAAAGGTCCTTTCTTTTATCATTTTTTTAATCATATGTATGATAATTCTGTATCTAATATAATAAGTGCTTAAAAGTGTTTAATAATGTTTACTCAATTTGAAAAAAGGATTTTTCATGGAAGTGATGTTAGAACATCACAAAAATATTACGCATTTTTCCCACCAGGAAGTTCAGCACCATTTTTTATTTGTCTGTATGTGTGTGTTTACTGTTGTTGTTTTGATTTTATTTTATTTACAAGCAGTGATTTTGATCATACTTTTATTCTCCACTAATGAGAATTTGGTTTTCTTAAACAAACCAAGCCTACAGTGCAGTGAGGATTTCACATGCAAATATAACATTAAAAATTCTTTTTTGTGTGTGTTTATAAATGTTAAATTAACTGAGAAATATGTTAAGCAGCTGAAAGACAATGAACTTAGCTTCAGAGAGTTCATTAGACATTCCAAAATATTTGGAATGAAATTATTAAAACTCAGTTAATATATTTCCACTGGTTGGGTTTCCACTCTTTCCATTTGCTTACATAGCAGAAAATATAGGGGAAAGAAGTGAGTGCCAAGGTCATGATATAAAATGTCACTGCACACCTCAGAACTGCAGTTTTTCTGTTGTCCAAACTGGTAATTGTTAAAGCATTTACAATCTACTTGTTAAAAGTGATAAATACACTCAAAGTTACAATGTTTAGGTATTCAAAACACTTCTGGTTTAGCTGTATGAGAAAATCAGTACCAAAGGTCCTTACTACAATCTTGTAGAGACCTTCAGAAATTAAAGTGGGCAAACTGTATTTGGACTTCACAAATGCAAAGTAGAAGGGCTTTAAATGTAGTATATGGTTTTAAGCAACTGTTCTGTAACTCAGAATATCTGTCGGGTGGATAAAAGAATATGCTGAAAACCTAAATAAGGCTTCCTGGGACCAGGGATCTATAAGGCTTTGTAAAAAGGAAGGCTTTGGTAGTGCAGACAAAGATCCTGCAAGACAAATGGGTTGTAAGGAACTGGATCTCACTAGGTACAGGCATTGTGTGTTTCAACCTATGTCGCCTTATGTGCATGTGTCATATAAACATTTTTTATATATGCATATAAATAATGTTTCTGTTCAATCTAGTTTTAATAGGTTGAGACTGTAGTCTTCAAGGTTACTTGCAAACTTCAGGAAGCCTGAAGGAGCTGCATGGACTCTGCTAGTCTTGATGGATGCAGAACAGTACAGAGGTGCCAGGTATGTAAACAAGAAGTCATCAGCAGGAAAATCTTTCCTGAGCTGCTTCTTTCCTTTTTTCGACTGAGCCCAGGCAGATAATTGAGAAATGTGGGAAAGAATAGATTGCTTAACCTTAGCTTTTGCATGTCCAAGCAGAGGCTGGAAATGCTCTGGACAGGCTTGTGATTTTATTTAGTAAATGAGAAGGAAGAAAGGTGCCTGAATCTTACAGCTAAGTTTGGAAGTAAAAAAAAAACCCAACAAAACAACCCAAATTCAAAAAAGAAAGAAATGTCTTCTTGGAAAAGTGAAATGAGTGTGTTGGTGGTGCATAGTGATGGAATGGATTCTGCTGCCTTTAATAGTCTCAGATGTAGATGTCTGTTATCACCGCATGGTCAATCGTAGAATTGTATAAACTGTGATGTCTCTTCAGAAAGCAATTAATTTTATTTTAGACTTATGTTTTCAATGGGGATCAATGATATTGTGGTGTGTCTATCCCTTTGTGGTAATTATAGAAGGAATCCAGATAAGTAACTTATCCAAATTCCTTTCTTTTGGATAGTGGGTATTCATAGAAGTGAATTCAGCCCTTAATGAGACAGTGAGGGAAGAAGATATATGTGATAAGTCTTTTGGAGACTGGATCAATTTCCAGACATACTTTTGAGGCAAAGCATTACTTCTCATGGCTGCAAAGGTATTTTATAAAGGAAGTCTGCTTTCTTTGCTGCTCAAATATAGAAAGTGGGTCACCTTTTAGGTCCATAGACCAGGAAGAATTTGTCTTTCAATGCTCAGAAAACCCCCCAACCAACTCCATAAAAAAAAAAAAAATTAAAAATACTTTTCTTTTCCATATCCATTAACTAAAACTGAGATATAAAAATAATACTTTGTTGACATTAAGGAGGGAAGAGAATGAGAACAATTGCAAGCTATGCAATTTTATGTCAAATTCATACAGTATACTTGAGATGTAGTTTTCTCTGTCCTCTTTCTATGGTATTTGGGAATAAACAAAGCCCCCATAACAAGTTTTTTAAAATTACATATTTCTTAATACATCTAGCAATTTGAACTTTCTGCTGTAGAACTATAAATTTGACAGTGGCAAATGCTCTCAAAAAAAAATTTGTAAAGATTACAAGGATAATGAATACTAAAATTATTCCACAAAGAACTGTATTTCAATTCCATTTTAACAATTATGAATTAAAAAAAAAAAAGAAGTAAAAATTAAAGCCTATTTAGCAAATAATTTCTTAACTGATCAGTGGCATGACTTGAAAGAACAAGAGACATTTGGTGAAAAAGCTCGGGATTCAGTAAACAAACAGCTTTTTAGTAGGTGTAGTGAGCAGAGAAGAGAACTTGAATTTCCGGAAGTAGATTCCTCCTTCCTCTTTTAATCAATTTACAAAAGCATGCAGCATTTAAAGTTTATTGGTGATATTGTCTGAAGCACAAGGGTGACAGAGTGAAGACTTCCTTCTCTTCTGGAATAGAAAATGGCTTTTAATTGCATTTTTTTCTGTTATTTTTAGAGTCTTTCATTTTTCTCCACATTGCACCTAGAAAGAAGAGAATTAGTAGACTTTAAAGAGTCTAATGAATTTGAATGATTGATAATGGACATGATGTGAAGAATTAATAAAGTGATAGTCAATTACTATGTGTGGGAACAGAGTAAATGATCCTTAACCGTATGAAAACAAAGAGCTAGAGGAAGTAGGAGATGACTGCAGTGTAACTTTTTGCTGCAAATTTACTATGATAGTCCTTAATTGGTAATGTAAGACAGCAAAAGCTGGAGGATGCCTTAGGTCTGTTTGAGTTGATGCTGGTAAACTCTGTTGAAGTTCCCTTGCATGCCACATCGCCTTCCTGGAGACTGTGTAACACAGGTTTCTTCTACTGTCCTCACATTTCTATGCATCACAACTTTGATTTTGGATGCTCTGGAACTATTTACATAAAGACTTGGAAGGATGTTGAACATCTGTCTTCAAAATGACTTGTGGAAATTGAAAACTGTAATGTGAAGTTGTACAGTATCATGCCACAAATGCTGTAAGTCTATCTTTCTCCATTTTTAAAAAAATTCATATAACAGTACTTTTGGACACTGTCCTCATTTTTAACGTGCTGACTGTGAACAGTTTTTTCCCACTAGTTGCCTGATCCTGAGTTTCACAGTGAGGGATCTGCGATCTGAGAAAGAAGATGGGGCAAAAATGTACTGGATTGGCTCTGTCAGTGACTGGAGTGGATGTCATGGCTTGGACAAATAGCTCCAGTCACTGACACAAACAATTTAGCAATTACTACATGCAAGCATAATACTCAGCCTCCACTGGGAAGGGAAAATTAAAGGGCAATAAACTCAGTGAATGAATCCAGGCATTGATAAGTAATCTTGTTAACTGTAGGCAAAGTATGAGTGTCAGACAACAATGGCACTACACTAGAGGGATTTCTTTCAAAATTAATCTTATTTCATTCATTCTTAGCTAATTTGATATACAGCATTCTTGTCTGAGTAATCAGAATTATTTTGGAACTTGCATTGTTCCTTTCTTATCAGAGTAAGAATTGGTTTTGTGAAAAGCCATAGCTTGCCAAGTGACTTGTATCTGATTGTTTCTTTCTTTGATTTTAAGCAAGAAAAATGAACAAAAATCTCTCAAGATACATTTCAGGGAGATTTGATGCTCCCATCTAATAAATTATGAGCTGTAATTTGGCTCTGCTTGTTTAAATGATAAATTACTTTCTTCTGGCCACAACTTACATATTGAAAATAAATTTTCTTCATTATTAACATAAAAATATAATAAATCATATCAAGGATCCTTCAGAAATCCTTTTAAATATCATTAAGTTTTATTTAGACAGTCTCCTGTATCATTAATAATAATCACTATCAGAGACTTGTGTCTTAAAATGCTGATCACATATTAGTGGTAAGCTTAGCTCCCACAGAGTAAATTCTTGTCACCATTTGGCTTCCATTTGTATCACCTGAGCCATACGGGGTGAGTCTGCTGCCTCAAAAATTTCCCTCATGGTCCCTTTGAATCACTCCAGGGCTGTGGCTGGAACCATATGGGAGCAGGGGCCATAAGTGGATTTTAGAAGATGTTCCTATATTTTTCTATCTCAAGCATGTCTTGTGAAGGAAAGAAAAGAATCCATCCCAGTACCTGATCTGTTGTTAGACCAGAATTTGTTTCTCTTTTCATATGAGGCAGAATGAATGCCCTCGGAGATGTGAAAACAGGGTGGATTTCACTTTTTTTGTTTCTTTGCAAAAAATGCAAGGAATTTTGTTTGTATTTGGAGAAAATTAAATGGTAACTCCTGATTTAAGTAGCAGGTTGCATATAGAGCTCTTGAGTGTGTTTTATTAATTGCAGAATCAGCCTGTAAAAAGTGAACTCTTCATTTTGGAAATCCCCCTTTTAATCTCCCGAGAGTCTTGAAGAATTCTAATCTTTACTTAATTAGCTTCCTTTTTCTAGACTTAAAATGATTTCTTTCTCTCTACTACTTATGTGCATTTTACTTACACGTGTCCGAAACCAGGTACTGCTGATGTTTCATGACTGTTTGGGAAGCAGTGGTGATAGACACTCCTGGTGCAGAAGTACAGGTTTTTGCCCCAAGTTTTCTGCAGAGTGGAAAATATTTTTCAGGCCTGCAGTAGTATTGAATGTAGTGGTGCGGAATAAAATGGCTGTTTAGTTTTGCCCCATAACTCATCTTCAGCAGTTTGAGAAACCACAGTGAGGCATCCATCACAACGACACTTCAGTTAATTGGAACATTTTATTCAACTCCCACATTTTGTGTTTTCAGAGGAGTATAGCATAAAAACTATGACTTGAAAACAGCTAAGAAATTTGTTTCATTCCTCTCCCCCTCCAATATTTATTTGACAATTAAATTCAAAGCCATTAGAAAAAACCCTGAGAAGCAAGTCCCCTTCAGTGCCCCAAAAGCAGCAGGTTTCATTAAGTTTGATCAAACTCACTTACAGTTACATTGCAGCACACACATGCAGAACAGATAGAGCTTGCTACTGACACTTTGATTGCACTCTGTAGGATTTATGTTTAAGAAAAGCCTCAGACAGTGTCTTGGCATATCTTATCTGTAGGGCACTGCAGGAATAAATCCTGCGAAATGTAATCAAATGTTAATAGAAAATCCTTTGTGGGAGACATTTCCAATAGTGAGCTTTTCTCTCCACCCCTTTCATACTCCAAAAGGCTGTTTATCTACACAGGCAGTTCTATACCTGCCACTTGTAGCTGTGCTACACTGTGTTTTGTGGAGACAAAGAATGACATTAAGAGAACAGAGCTGTGTAGGCTTCTCCTAGACTCATGCCAATCTCTGCTGTGAATCTGTTTAAATCTCCTGGCAAGGCCAAGGAAGAGTCTCAAAATGTCCCCCCAGGATGTACCCCTGGGGTACACCAGCACAGAAGAAATACAGAAAATATGCTGGAAAGACTCTGAACAGGATGAGACACTGACCAGGCTGCTTTCTTCACCTGCCCTGAAGTATGTAGGTATTCATGAATACAGAACACATTTTGACCACAGTTGGGTATATCTTTGATCCTGTTTGTGCCTGTAGTTAAATTACTTAAGTTCCTTATGTGATGCTGTGTGTTAAGTGGCACTGAATACTAGGCCCATGCCAGATGCATTGGGAACAGGGCTCAAATGGAAATTAAAGGGGACTTATCAGAATCTCAGCCTTGTGTTGGTCACTAGCTTCATCTTGAGAAACCTTTAGAGGACTCCAGTCTATGTTTGGCTTGGCCATCTGCAGCCACAGCAAGGTATCCCGGCCCACAGGTAGTGAGAGCAGGAATATCCTCAAGTCATATACTGTCCTGTGCCACTTGACGTAGCAAGAGGTAACAGCATGCAACCAGTGCCCTGATTGGTGAAGAAACTATCAACAAAGTTATGTCATGGTGACAAAAGAGCTGCTGCCTAAAGGACAGTCTGGCAAAGGGGGTGCGGTGTGCAGCAGGGGGTCCTGGTTTTCCACCACAGTTCAGGTATCAAGTGCTTTTTCCCCAGCTCCAGAGACAGCTCCTGGCTTTCATGTCATATGTGCATACATGTGAAAAGGAAGGGGTCCTTCCGCCCCTTGCCTTTATCCCTCATGGAGATGTTCACCACAGCTCAGACTTGAAGCTCCTGGTTCTTTGTAGGCAAAGGAAGAGATGTTTATGGGGCAGGCTTCTGTCAGCTCTCAGGGAAGGGTGGTGGACCAGGAGCAAGTGTCAGAAAGCCGATTAGGCCAGGAGCTGCCAGCTGGATCCTTGCTGTGAATGGGAACTCGGCAACTGGACTATTGCACAGGTGCAAATCTGACTTGCTTTATTAAAAGATATCCACACAGCATAAAGGAAATAGTACCTTATAGCTAATGACAGGTAATTTTTTGCTTTAATTCCCAGTAGTAAAACAAACACAGGACATTGAATGAGTTGCTATTTCAGGTCTATCCTGGTTTTTCCTAAGAGTGGAGGTAGGAGGATGAAATCTAGATTTTCTACTTAAAACTATAGTAACTCAGATCTGCATGCATAGAATGACCCATTACACTCTTACTTTTGATGTTATTTATTCACCTTAGTAATCTCTTCTTGCAATAATATTTTCTTATAATGAATTATGCAGAAAGAAGGTCATTGTGATAGACTGAAATAAAATGAATAGGGCGCATAATCTGGAAGTTCCCGTCAAACTCAGATCTCTGTTACAATAAAAATTCCAGCTTTTGAATGTAAACAAGAAAGTTTAAACATGTTATAAATTTTTCAATATTTTTCTTAAGTTTATAGCAATTTACTTCATCTAGGTAACACTGTAAACTGCCAGTAACAACTAAAAAACCATCAATAAACACCATAGTTATTTCTATATTTCCAAAGCAGAAAAAGAAAAATTAAGTGCTTTATTCACTTGCAGGTGTAAAAATCTAAGCTGTCTTTGACCCATATCTCTGATTAGTCATGTCTAGACTAACCCTCCCCTCAGCTCCCACAGGATGTGAGCACTGCCTAGTCTTCCAATGGCAGCATGACACTGAGATATTATTAGCTAATTAGACTGCTTTTCTCTGGTAGGAAACAGCTCTCATTTGTTTTAAAGACGTATGGGTTTGTTGTGCTGTTGGAGAGGTTAGCAGTGTTTGTGTGGATATCTGAGAAAAACACAAAGGGAAACTAAATCTCAGTACACATTTTTATTCTTTATGTAGTTTAGCCTGAGCTGAGATTGTCTGCTCACAAGAGGCCTAGTACTGGAAATAGTAGGACTGTTATTATAGGCAGAATTCAAACACACCGGCAGAATTTGTGGAAAAGTTTGTCCATTTTAGTCCTGGTTCTGCTGAATGGTGAAACATTCCTCAAGTAGTTAGTATGCTGGCCCAGGGGCTGAAAAAGTAACTAAACCCTTATTTTTTCATTATCTTTCATAGTGAAAACTGACAAGATATGTAAGACAAGTTACCTACAGGAGGAATTTACCCCTTCATTTACAAGCTGGTCAAGGTTATCAGCCTGATTTCAAGAAAGGAATGTGGGAAAGAAAGTGTATGATGTATCCAATGGATACATAATATCACACATAACATCTTTTTTGTAGGGCGTAATCCACTGTAGCATGTTTCTCCTTTCCAGAAAAAAAAAAATAATCTGTCGATTTAACATTAACTGGAGTTTACCTTCTGTTTTGTAAGATATTAACTGCAGGACTATGATATATAAACATTACGGTTACTATCATCTTCAAGCATGTGCAACCATTTTCTGACTTAATGACTTTCTCTTAAAATGCTTGTCCTCACTTCTAGAAATTGAAAGAAGAATTAAATTAAAGAGCAATTAAGCCTTGTCTCTTCAAACTGTCCTTACACCGTTTACTTTTCTCATTCCAAAATTTCAAGGATGCTAGAGCAACTCTAAGTAGTAGCTATTTTGGTAACCAAGAGTCTAACTAATATCTGCTTCTTTGCTTCCAAATTTTGAAGGCTTATCCAATTGCGGATAGGGGAAAAGACAAAATTTTCACTTTTTTATGGAAGAAGAGACATCATTGGATTAGAAGTTGTTTTAGAAATATATAATTTCATACATATAAAAATACACATTCTTTAAAATTAAAGGTAGGAAAATAGGTTTAGGGTTTATATTAACTAAAATTTAAAAATCTGCATACTACTCATCAGAAATGTTTTTTTGCTTTTATCCATTTGCAGTATTTTTTTCTTCCTTCATAAACTTTTTTTTTCACTTCATAAGCTTCCAAAACTGAGCCCACATCAGAAGCAGATGGACATAGTGACACTAGGGGTTCAGATCCCAGAGTTAAGCATGTTACAGCAATTGCTAGGCTAGAATTAGAATGAGACAAAATTCTCCTTCAGTCAGTCTTCATTAGTATCTCTAAAATGCTGAATTCTTCTAGTCCACCAGCTTGTTTTCCTCAAACTCTGGGTCTTTTCAGACATATGATAAAAACAATATTGATAAACAGTTAGATTTTTGTTAAATTTTCCTTTATTTTTGGTAATATAATGAACCCTGCCCAGTAATTTTCATGTAGAGAAGGGTTTTTGTATGACATGCACTCTTCGAAATGTGATATTATAAAATTAATGTGCAGTATCTTGAGCAGTTCTTGAGAATTCTTATCCAGTGAGAAATTATGTTATTTCCTCATTTAGTTAATTCTGAGTTAAAGCAAACTAAAAGTCTTAAAATCTTTGAGGAATGAAGACTCGGGAAATGTTAAAATGTTTTGACAGCATTTTATGATTATGTTGACATATAATATAAAATTATCAGCTATAGTAAATACTCATTTTACTACGTGATGTCAAAATAGATGTCATAAAACCAACTGATGAAATTGAAAAAAATATTTAGCTATATCTAAATAAAATACTTTGATGCTGTCAAAATGTAAAAAAGAAAAAAACCAAACTTGAAAAGATTTTGACACTTGCAGAAGTGCAATACCTTAAAAATTAACACATTCCCTTGAGATGTTTTAATTTCAACATGAATTGAATTTTCTGGTCTAAAACTCATCTGTCAAAACATTTTCATCCTGTTTGCCTATTTGCAGCCAAACTTTTGTCTCCGGTTGAGCTTCCACATTAAGTAGCACTGTGACTCACCATCTCACCTACCAGGACAGGTTTAATCTAGAGCCAGTCTAAGACAAGAGTCACATTTTTGTGAAATTGTCTACTGTGCATGATACAGGCTTTTTGCTGACATTAGGCTGTTCGAGGGCAGAGAATACTTTATCTTGATTAAAACCTGTTGGGACAACATTATTACTACAAGATGTTTTTTGACAGAGCTCAACACTATGAGTTTGCATTTTGGTGGGATCTCTCAGCACTTTGCATCTTGAAGTGATTGTCTTTCTGATCTGGTACTAATAGCCACAAAGACAGATCTTGTTGAGCAGTGGCCAACGGCCAGTGCAAGCTGATATTCATTATGTCGGGGAGATGATACGCAGCCGTGGTTAACGTTGAAATGTCTCTTGGAAAAACAGTGCTTGAAGAGATTTTGTATGGAACAGAAATTTTAAACTGTTTATACACTGTGGTTTAATAAACTCTTTTTTCCAAGAATCATTTAGGTTTGTTGTCTGAGATTTGAAAGATCAGAAAGAAAGAGGTTAACCTTGTTTCCCATAAGAAGAAAAACATCTAGTTCCCTGCTCAAGTGGTGGGAAGAGAGAAGGGCTGTGCACAGCTTTCCACATATCCTCCTGCAGTTCCCAGTGTGTCTACCTTCAGGGTCTCCTACGGTCTCCTAAAGCTGTCAGCTAGATTTACTATCTGTTCAATTTGCTTTTATCCCTCATTGGTTGCTGAGGAAAGGCACTGCAATTCATACTACACAAGCATATGATGGAAGCCCTGACTTTCAAAAAGGGTTATCCTGGAAGATGGACTAACAGGAGGCAATACATTAGAAGGAATAATCATTCTCATTTTTATTTTATGTTTAGCACACACAAGCGTAGTCAAGTTAGTTCGCCTTGGCCAAGGCTTTAGCTGAGCGCTTCTCTCAGGACTGCATGGCAAATCATGAGTGTTGGGGGTTTTTTTCACACCATTGCATACTTCAAGAGAATTTCAGTGGTTCATAAAGAAATTGGGGGTTGCAGATGAGGGTGATTCAACATTAAGTACTTTTTAACTCTTTTAGTTACAATTTGAACTACAGAAAAAAGAGGGAGAAAGTGCAAAGAGGAACCTAAGAAAAAATTGTTGCCACTATCTCTATTGTATTAGTTCTGAAACCCCTTTCTTAGAAGTAATGGTAGAAAACCAACCTGCTAAACACATAGGCTCTGCTCAGTTAGTATGGTATACAGACAGCTGCTTGAAAAAGACAACACATTTGGGGCACGAAGAAAATCTAACGTGAAAATGCCAAATTCATGGGGTGTTGCCTCTTTACTTTTGTGCCATATTTTTTTTCCTTGTTCAATAGTCAGGCTCTCAGCAAGTTTATGTCACACTAATGAATAATATGATCAGGAAAGAGCTGTTACACCCTCACACCTGTATCCCAATCAGCTCGGAGCACTCTGGTTTTGATTTTCTTTTGTACAGACTTTTATTTCGGCTTTTCTGAAGTAATTCCTGATTTATGTTGCTGTAAGTAAGATCATGCCCAGAAGGCATGGCATATGTTCTTACACTCTCATATTTTGTGGTTAACAAAAGCTTTTGGCAAAACTTCATTTAAAAGCTTGCCAATTTTGCTGTAGATAAACAGATATGGTTTTCCCACATAACATAGCTGAAGAATACAACAACTGTTGGAGTCACATTATTTGTTTTCCAGAGTTACTTGATACTTTTTAGGGGTGGCTATTATGATGAATTTGTTGCACTTGAAAATACACAAATAAATCTCTTGTTCTATTTTGATTAACTCTCTTTTAGCGAGTTCTGGATTTCATTTTACTTTTATGGTTGTGCACGTGTCTCAGCTTTTCATGACATTTCCCCCTGTCTGATCCTATAATTCTCTTTTCCTTCTCCTAATGATGGTACATGCTTGTTCAAATTCTGCACTTCCTGCAAAGATTTCACTGATAAATGTATTATGTTCAGTCACACTTGGAAGTCCCGGGGTTATACAAAGCCTTTCAGGGATGGAAGCAGACCTCGCAGGTCTTCTCCTTGTATACTATACAATTGATTTATACAGGAAGAAGGATTTAGGTGCATTGTCGTACTCTTTCAATCACTTTGGTTTGCTTTGTTCCTGTGGGTCTAATAATGAGGGTGGCATTCATAGTGGGCAGCAATTCCTGTAACCAGGACAGATTCAAATGAGGGACTGAAGCTCTCTGTTCTTTCCCAACCAAAGCATTTGTCTAGGACAAATGTGGTTGCAGCCTTGTCTGTAGTTTATTCGTGGGTTCCATCCTAAGCAATGACCTCCGCTTTGCTTGAATATAGTTGGTTCTGCTATGGTTATTGGTATAATCATGGGCAGTTAATGAGCTGTGCCTGGTGACTTGAGGTGTTGCTTGGCAAGAGGTTGCTGCTTTGCAAATGTTCAAAGGAAATGAGGGAGCTCTCTCTGTTCTCTGGGACCATGTACTTTGGGATAAGTCTGTGTTAGTACTCATGTTCAGTGTGAAGATTGCCTCCTCCAGGGCATGTGTTTCAGAGCTGCCAGGTAAGAGTGAAGGGAGAGTAGGCTACCTTGTTGACATTGAGAATGGTTCTGCACTTTCAGTTTACAAACTCAGCTTATCTTCAGCGTCATGGTGACTGAAACCCTGCTGTGCCCTTTGGTAAGGAAAGACTACAAGAGATGCAACTAGATATGTCTTTGGAACTTTTCTGATTTATTTTGACATTAGAAGTAGTCATTGTTGTCATTGTAGACGGCAGCTCCTACATCACTCCAAAGGGTCGTGGGAGGTGCACAGCCACTACCAAGGCAGCAAGAAGGCATAAAAGCTCTTGGCATCACCTGTTTTAAAGTGCTGGTGTATTCTGGACATGATACACAATGCACACTTGACCACTGATGTTAGTAACTCCCATGTTTTTCTTTCAACAGCTTCAACATAGTCTGAACTTAATACATAAGTGAAAAGGTAACTTCCTTCCCTGCCAAAAATCAGTTTTAGCTAGAATTTTAAAGTGAGCTTTTGGCCTTTCTGTCTCACATCTCAGCATTAGTAAATGGATAGTAACTGGAAGTAACAAAACTGTCCTAAAGGGATGTGAGAATTGAGAGTCCTACTTGCACTCCCACAGCAGATTGTCTCCCAACTGAAGGCAATACCACAAGTTGACATAATATTTGTGTACTTTATGTGTATTGCTGCACCTCCCAAGCTGAGTCAGAGGGTTAATTACTGTATGTATGCCAGTGAAAATAACACTATTGACTGTGCCAGACTTTCTAACACCAGGATATTAGATTGTTTTCCCAAAGACAAAGAACAGCAACATACATAACATTTTACCCACCGATATAGCGGAAATTGTTTGTGACTTCTTGCTGACATTGAGCTAACCGAGTAGTTAATTTCATAAATCACATGGGAAATTGGTGGGAAATGGAGATTAAAGCACAAAAAGGAGAATTTACAGAGAGCAGATACCTGTACATCTATAGTTAGCTGACAGTGTGGGCAGGCTGGGTTTTATATTGTTTCTGGATTAACCATTCACATCTGCTGAAGAGGAATGATTTTTTTAAGCCTGAACCCAGCCTAAACAAATGTAAGTTTTACCTCTTTCCCTGCACATAATGAAGAAGTTTTGACTGAGTATTAATAAAAGCTTCCAACACTTTACTTTTAAAAGTCCTGTTTCAAGCAATAACTGTTCATTTTTGCTGGTGGTCACTGGGATGCCCTGTAATTAAAATCATTATGAGAGTCTGCCTAGGAAGAGAGCCTTTAGCAATCTGCAGATCACATCTGTGTGCATTTCTTAGAGATGTATGTGAGACTGACAGGACAGCATGACCTTGATTTCCATTATCTGAAGAGAGCAGCAAAATTTATATTTGGTGCTAGTGAGAGGAAGTTCATCTCTAATACTGGGAAACCATGAACAAACCACATTATCACAATAGAAGTATAGCTGGAAACAGGAAACAAAGATGAGAAGCCACTGTAATGAAAGTCAATTGCTTGCATGTGTGTTTATGATGTTTGTGTGCTTATGCAAATGAAAGCACAGTTTTGTCGTAGATTTTCTGCCTTTGCCAGCAGGTTTTGTCTCAGTTGACTCACTCAATCTAGTCTTTGCTTTTTAAACTGGATTTGCTCAAGAGTCCTAAACAATTACTATATTAATGATTATTACCACATAATGTTAGCAATTTCTGCAGTTATAAAATATTCCCTCTAATAAATGTGCACTGAATCTCATACAGACGCGATGGGACATCATGGTACCATAGCAATAGCACTGAGCTGGAAGTCAGGGTAGCAGTGCTGGATCTGGCCAGAGAAATATCTGAACATACCTTGCTGTGCCTGAAAATCTGTTTTCTAAAGGGCTTTGGCAACAAATGCTTTGCAGGATCTCAAGGTTTATTGAATAAACTGTTTTTAACAGCTTCTTTTTGTGTAGAAGGTAGAAACTGATAGCAGGAATTTGAAGGACAGAAGTGTTTTTTCAGATTTACTTTCACTGTGATTTTTGCTCAACTGAATTGGTCTTTTAAAATGTATACAGCTACTCAGTAGAAAAATAGCCACTACAGAAATGATGCCAACAGTTTTCAACTATGCAGTTAAATAAAAGTAACATTGAGAAGTCTGTGATTGGTACATTCCAGTCTGAACTGTATTTAACAAGCCCTGAAAAAAGATCAAACTCATCTGTCACTGGCTTGTAAATTATAGCCTTTCTCAAATCCCAGTGCAGAAAAATAAAATGGGTTCCCAAGAGACTTAGGAGAAAAATTAAGATAATGACCAAAGAGATTTGAAAGCTTTATCTTGTCTGGGACAAAATAACAATCTCTTGGACAATCTAAAAAGGGGACTCAGGAGAACACCCCTTGATAGCTGTGATACTCTCTTCGTGAAGACACACACACATCAGAAATATCAGGAGCGGCTGTTAGCAAGACTATAAAAATTTCAATTAAAACCAGGTAGGATGGGGGAATGTATGATTGTTTAAAGGAGCTGTCTAGCTTTACAAATTGATACATCTGATTATTACACAGATGGAAACAAATCTCATTTTCTTTATTTTATCATGAAACATCACTTTAGGGAATAGAAAGGCAGAAAATAGGTCAGCTTAAAGGATAAACATGATTTTTTTTGAAAATTCCGTTGCTGCCTAATGACAAAGAAGAAAGAGAATATGGAGATTGTGCTGAGAGGTGATACTTTTTGTCTGGAGAAGAAAGTTCTGATGACTTTTGATGCTACAGTACCAGTTGGTTAGGTTAAATGGTTACCAGCCTTCGTGATGCATCATTTGGCATGATTTATCAAGTTGCTTGTGAACTAGTCAGGAGATAGACAGGAGAGTCTTCACTGAACCTAAATCTTGATATAGAATTTCAATTTATAAAACATGACAGAAAGAAGAGATTAATCATAGAAACAGAATGGTTTGGGTTGGAAGGGACCTTATAGATCTTTTATGGTCATCTAGTTCCAATTCCCCTGCCATGGACAAGGACTTCTTCCACTAGATCAGGTTGCTCAAAGCCCCATCTGGGCAACCTGTTCCAGTGCCTCACCACCCTCATAATGAAGAATTAGCAATAGTAACTCTGAAATACGAGTTCTTACATAAATAATTGGAAGGAAAGCAGATAAATTATAAATGGCAGGGATATGTGTGGTAGCAGTCTCACCAGTTGGTGAACCTATCCTTTTGAGAGTGTTGTTCATCCAAGGGATATCTCTGCAAGAAACAGACATATAATAAGATACATCAAAAGGGAAGACAGTAGAAAATTAATTTCCCTCATGATGATTAAAAACCCACTTTTTGAAAGTTTTAAACTGCAAACAGGTTTTCATAGTATTTCCCCTCTTCCGAAAAAGTTTATTTTCTTCTAAAAATCAAATCTTTTCCCACTGAAAAGACCAGTTCTTACAGACATGCATTTTTCCACAAGAGTTTTGTTTTCATTTGAAAATATTTTTCATGGATGAAGATGATGTGTCATGCCAAAAAGCAACAACTAAGCAGACACAAGTGTGAGTAAATGCATCATAAGTTATTTTATTTATGTTCTCTGTCATCTCTTTTCATTCCTGCTTTCCTTCACTCCTTTGGCTGATACTGCCATATAGGCCCTTCAAACTCTATTGCATTCACTCTGTCACTGGTTCCAGCTCTCTCATAATAAATCCCAAACTCTGACAGGCAGCAACCACCCTCAGTCTGCATGGTGGTCTAGAGTATCTCCAACTGCTGGTGCTGGGTGTCCCTGTCCTGAACCATGGGGCTGAGACTGAGACTGGGGACAGCCCTGGGAGGAGCTGAGTCAGGGGCTTCATTTCTGAGGCTGGGTTATTTGGTTTCCCCTACCTGCTACTGTGCTTCAGGTCTCATTCACGTATGAATGTGGAGGTAAACCCTTTGTCTCACAACCTGACTAGCATAAGTATTACAGTACACTGCATTGAGCATGCAGCAAATTGAAAAGTTAAAACAGTAATTGGGGAACAAGCATTTTTGATTTATTCAAAATATATTATTCCACAAAGAAATAATACTCAGTGTTGCTGGTTATCTCTGGATTAAGCCAGTTTTCTATTTTCTCCAGAAAAAAACACTATGTTCCTTGTCATACTGTGGTTCTGTTGATTGTAAACTAACTGAAGAACCATTGATAAACAATTAGAAAATGATTTGTAGCAAGTTCTTGGAGTTTATTTTATATATATATATATAGTATCATTGGTTGAATGTGCCTAATGAAATTTAAAAAATAGTAGTTAAAAGTGGAAATTTGAAAACCAATATTTTTTGGGAAAAAAGTTANGACCCGGTGCTTGTCCTTGTTAAACCTCATACAATTGACCTGAGCGATCAATTGATTAATCATCACTAAGAAAATATTTAGAAAGTGGTCTAAATTACTAAAGAAAGCTCTAAAGATTACTTGAAAAATTTTCTTTGATATTATTAAAAGGGAAAGATAAAAGGAAAGAAAGGTTACAAATACATCCTACCTTGGGGAATGAAAGTATGTGGTTCTTCCTTACCTATACCTGAAGACCTGCAATCACTGCTGAAGAACTACCCTGTACTAGACACAAGTTAGCAAGCCCGAAAACACTCAATCTTGTTTTAGCAAGGGGATGGACTGGACAACCTCATGGGCTTTTTCTATCAATTATTTTCACAGTCTTATACCTGGAATGTAATAATTTGGGGAGATATGCTTTCTATAAATAGAGGTGTTATTCATGGGACAATTTTTTCTCAGAATGGAAATGGTCTTTTATGACTAAATACAGGACAACCTAACAGCTACTGTCCCCATCTGTAGCCAGCAGGTTGGACTAGATGATATTTATAGGTCATTTACAATTCAAACCATTCTTTGATTATTAACATATAAATGAAATATGAAAGACTTGTGAAGGTCAGGAGCTACTGACCCAAGATAAATAAATGAAACTATTTTTGTGAAATACTTATGAGTAAGTATTTGGAGTTGAAATGGCTAAGTTGCACATCATAAATGATTAGCTGCTGTAGACTTCTTTGTGTGATAGGTATGTTGGTAATACAACATCATCTGCAATTTAAAAGAGATTTAAAATATAACAGAGTGAAGAAAATGCTGTGAGTGCTAAGTAGTTATTATTTTTATCTTCTTTGATTGATTTTATAAAATGTTCACCCAAGACAATTAGTGCATGTGCTAGAAATCTTACAGGAGTCTGTACTCAAGCAATTGTGAGCGTTAAGGAGTTCAGAAAAACAAACACACACACCCCCTCCAAACAAACAAACAAAAACAAAACCAAACAGGAAGGTATTAAAAGTTTTTAACCTTTTTTTGAACTGCACTTGTATCTAGATTTTATGATTCAGATACCTATGCTGTGCAATTATGTTACCACAACCTTTCATTAATTCGTTGTACAGCTTAGACAGACTGAAAAGAAATAGAGTTTTAGATTGTTTTACCTTACCTAAACAATTGTAGTTGTCTTTGATATTTTCTGAGAGAAAAAAGATGTAGAATGAAATTCTACTCAAACTAGGTAGCCTTAAAAATGACTTTGTATAAAGTTGTCTGGAATATGCATTAGAAACATTAATCAGGATAGCTGAGCCAGCTAAAATTGTTTAAGACTGCATATCTGACAATCATCTAAAACCNTTGAAATGGCTAAGTTGCACATCATAAATGATTAGCTGCTGTAGACTTCTTTGTGTGATAGGTATGTTGGTAATACAACATCATCTGCAATTTAAAAGAGATTTAAAATATAACAGAGTGAAGAAAATGCTGTGAGTGCTAAGTAGTTATTATTTTTATCTTCTTTGATTGATTTTATAAAATGTTCACCCAAGACAATTAGTGCATGTGCTAGAAATCTTACAGGAGTCTGTACTCAAGCAATTGTGAGCGTTAAGGAGTTCAGAAAAACAAACACACACACCCCCTCCAAACAAACAAACAAAAACAAAACCAAACAGGAAGGTATTAAAAGTTTTTAACCTTTTTTTGAACTGCACTTGTATCTAGATTTTATGATTCAGATACCTATGCTGTGCAATTATGTTACCACAACCTTTCATTAATTCGTTGTACAGCTTAGACAGACTGAAAAGAAATAGAGTTTTAGATTGTTTTACCTTACCTAAACAATTGTAGTTGTCTTTGATATTTTCTGAGAGAAAAAAGATGTAGAATGAAATTCTACTCAAACTAGGTAGCCTTAAAAATGACTTTGTATAAAGTTGTCTGGAATATGCATTAGAAACATTAATCAGGATAGCTGAGCCAGCTAAAATTGTTTAAGACTGCATATCTGACAATCATCTAAAACCTTTTCCTACCACTGTATCAGCAAAGGCACAAAATCATCACAAATGTTTCATGCTTATCGATACATGTATATAAAAGTTAATTAAAAATTATTTCTAAACATGTTAATTTGAGAAAATATATGTGTTATACCGTAATACATTGAACTCCAATATGAAAAAGACTTAAACTTTGTTTCATTTATAGGTAGTATGATGCGTATGGGTAGATAACACAGGCCTTGTAAACATAATTTAGTAACCAGTAGAGAATGTTTAGTTATTCCGCATGTTTAGTAAGCATGTCAACAGGAAACAAAAATTCTATCTGTAGCCTTGCTTTATGAGCAAGACTAAGTGTCTGAGTGTCTGGTTACTGAGCATCACCTGCTGGGACTGCTTCCACAGTCTGAGGATTTCTGATGTAACAAAGGAAGGAGACAACAGTGTCTGTCACAGCCTGGCACCATGGCAAACTGTCCCTTTGCATCCACCTTTATGGGGACTGATGCAGGTCTTGGATAGTGGTCAGCATAATATTATGCTTAATATGCTACTCTGATTGTTTTAACTGGGTTAAAACCAAAATAAAACAGAAGGGAGTAGTGAAAGAAAGATTCCTATTCAGGCCATACAGCTTGCATCACAGACACCGTTGTTTAAAACACCATGTATTTAATGATCATGCAAGATGCCAAGTTGATTTGCACTGATATGGTATTTACTGTGAAATGGAAATGCCTAACACTGAAGGCTACCTCTACATAGAGGCTTACTTCATGTTTTTTATGTGAATTGCTGAATGTTACTACTAAAAAAATACGAGTGTGGACATTTCTACTGGTTTATGTTCTGTTTGGAAATTATAGCATACACCCATGAGATTTGCTTTGCTTAAAACCTTCCTGGGTAAATGATTTTCTCAGTCAGGGAATGAGGGTTTAGAAGGAAACAGTGCAACTGGAATAGCTCCCAAGTATCTGCATGGAAAGAGAATACTTTATAACTGATGCATTTAGCATTTCATTAGAAGCTTGTAAAGTGAGATTTGACAAGTGAAAACATGGTTTGATAACCTCAAGCTCATTCTATTTCGGCTGTGCTGGTAGTAAACAAATGTATCAAAGGTATAAGAACCATTACAAGGTACTGGAGAGTGTTCTCATCATTAAATTAATTGACTAGAACATAGTTATTTCTCATTTACCCTCATGCAAATCAGAAGAGAATAAGACCCTAACTGGAAACAGGGAACTCCTTTGGGTAGTGCCATTTTGTGCCCTGATATTCTCCCTTTGGATCAACAAAGACCTTTGGGGTAACTTCATCCTGAAATACTGTGTTGTTATTACTTACCAGGAACCAGGCCTATCTTTCTGTGGGGAGAGACATGGAGAAACCAGAGGTGATCTCAAGGCTGGCAGTTTTGGCTGTCTACGGCAGCCAGGACAGAGAGGAGAAAAGTGAGATCTTAAGTATCAGCGGTGTTAGTGGATGCTGAAGGCACGAGATAGGTAGGGAGCTGAAACGAAAATGTACATTGTGGCAGTTACAAGAGGAAAGGGCTCCTGAGAGAAGAAAAGTGACATCCCTGTAATGGAAAAAACAGGATGGTAGGAGTTGTAAAGGTGGTAAATCTGAGCTGGAAAACAACAAAGGAAAGATATTAAGAAAGGAGAGTAAGGATCTGGGGGCTTGGAAAGGGGGATCTAAGGGTATGGAAATTCTGGAATGTGGGGCCTACATTTTGAAAGGAACTGGGAGAGGAAGGGTCCAGGAGTTTGCAGAGTTGAGTTTGAAGCATCCTCATAAAGCCCAGATGCCTTCTCTAATAATGTTGGAAATGTGAAGCTCCTAAACTGAGAAAGCATCAGCACGGTTGGAACCAGTTTAATTATGAATGTTCCCATGGGTGCCTTAAAGTGTAGAAGTTCTGTGATAAACTATAAATAGCGCTTCTCTGGGATACAGCAGAGGTAGCACCAAAGAATGACCAGAATTCACTGAGAAGAAGAGATACAAATGGATTAGAAGAAAGGCACTGAAATCGGCAGATAAGCACAGGCTGGAATCCATTTCTCAAAGTACCTTGTTGGTTTGATGAAAGTTCCTTTTGGTGGCCTGCTCAGATAATTACAATTCATTAGCTGACACCAGGTATGTTTCTTTTAATTTACTTTGATGGACAAATAAATTTTTTTTACTTGAGTTTGAGAAGCCTGAAGACACAAATACCAAGCACACAGATCTACATAAAGGCTAACAAGGAAAGGTCATTTCCTACCATTTAGGGTAGGAAAAATCCTCTTGGAGAAGTCAGGGGAAGACAGGAGTATTGAAGTGTGTACACATGGAAAACACATATCTTCCTGCATTATGACAACTCTATTTTTATGTCTGCTGTGGCAGAACTAAATTTGGAACTTCTATCCCACAGGAAACCTGTGGATTTTTAACATTTGCTTTTTTCCTCAAATAAAGACAAAAAAATATTATAATGAAAATTCCAGAAAAATATTAATCCAGAGACATCTTATCATTCCATAATTTAAACCATTATCTCTTAGCTTATTAAAGTAATCAGAGATGCTTTAATTCCATTTATTTTCAAAATTAAGCTATATTTTCCCACAGTGATACATTACCCCACAGGGGCCAGATTTCAAAAGTCCTAAGTAGTGTTCCTGTGCTCTAACACAACTGGTGCTGGATTTGAATGCCATATCCATGCAGGCATCACAGGTACACTTTGTGTTCTGCTATGGCAGACAGTAACCCCGCATGAAGCCTGACCTGTAGAAGCAGACTTTAGGCTTTCTTCTTACAAAATGATGTGCGGACAATAAGTTTGAAACAGTGTTCCTGGATCCCTTTAAATAAAAAGAGATTTCAGATAAAAACCTGGAAAAAAAAAGTTTCATCTGTTTTTCAGTGGAAAAATCTTGATCTGCCTGGCTGATTTTTTTTGAAGTGAGCGTTTTCCTCATCTTTGGAGAAACAAAGATTTGTGGATGTGGAAGCTCTGAGTAACCCCCTTCTCTCTTAGCTGCACTGTTCGCATGGCTTCCTGATCCCCATGAGACCCATCCTTCTGTGGGCAACCACCAACCCACCATCACCCGAAGCCTTCACAGCAGCAGAAGGATTCTCTGCATGTGGTAGCTCCTTTAGGGGAAGAGCTCCTCTGCTCCTGGATCACTCTCGTTAACTTTTTCCTCCTACCTTGAAGGTTCCATGTCATAAGACCCATCTAATTTCAAAGGCCATTCCCGTGCTGAGGCCTTTGTCAGTACCTTATTTTGATGCTGAAGAGACTTCTTTTTGGCATACACACATTCATGTTCTCTAGTCTATGCACTGCACATGTGTGAAGAATAGACATGACATAGGAAGATGTTGTGTGGGCTTTGTGGCTATGGATGAGCCAGTAATGGTGTAGCTTTGGTGAAAGAAATAATTCAGATTTCAAGGACAGCTTACACTCTCATATGTGGATCAGGAGGACATACTGAGGATTTATAACATATTTCCATATGGATAGCCAATATTGTATTACTTGCTGTTGGATATTACTCACTATAGTTGCTTATATATTTTATTCATAGTTGCTTACGCAGTTTTTAATTCCATTTGACGTCAAGTCCTCAGTAAGTGTAAATTGATATTGCCATATTTAAATTAATTGGGCTATGCTAATTAATACTGACTAAGAGCAGGCCTTCCTACAATTTCAACTGTTAATTGCTAAGGCAATTGCAAACATTATTTATGAAAAGTCCTGACAATAAGATCAATTCCTTTGTACTCAGAATTCATGTTGTGTTTGATTAGATTTAAATTAATTAGACAGAAGCTGATTGTATAGACATGCTTGCTGTTAGTATTCTAATTAACAAAAACAACTCTCCTCTGACAATGTATCTTCCCACCTCCTTGAAGAAAAGCTAATTTGACAAGGTCTTCTGATTATTTTTCCTGTTCAAAATCATGTAAACCTTTGGGATAGGCAAATAAGCAAATCATTTGGCTGGAAAAGCACTTTTGCGATTGCCTGAGCAAGAGTAGCTGCATACTTCCATAGCAGAGTTGCATTATATTTAGCTCTGGATGTACTATCTGTTAGAAAATACTTGTCCTGAAAATTTGTCAGTATGTAGCATTGCTTTCCAGAAAAGTCTATACTTCAGTTCTAAGGTTTTAAATGAAGATGTATCTATTATGGCTGCTAATAAAATGGACTGACAGTTGATGATAGCCACAGCTAGGGAGCGAATTAACTATAGAAAAATCTCAGTTCATGCTTTTGAGAAATAATCCAGACAATTGCTCCCTAAAATAAGATCATTCTAAAAAAGGAGTGGCTTCTGGCTCCCAGTTAGGACAAGTTTGCTCAAATATTGTCAAGGTTGAATCACTCATATAACCAAAGTATTTCTGCAGTTGGTGAATGTTAAAAATATCATATGTGAAGCATATATTCTTATTAAAACATCAGAGGAAATATAATTTCAAAGTGGAGGGGATGAAACCTCATAAGACTTTTCTCTAGTGGAATTTCCAGCTTTACAAGATGTCTTGCATGACATGCAACTATCACAGCATGTGTATCTCATTTTTTACAGTCTGAAACACTGGAATAAGCATGAACACTTTTCATTATTTAAATGAATCTAAACCAAATGTTTTGAGATTTGTCCATCTTATTTCATTACAAAGCAATTAGATATTTCAAATTGAATGTATTTTTATGGTTTATCATGTTCTACTGGCAAACCTTTGAAGAGAGTGAATTGGTTGTACCACCACTTAAGAGAATTTGGACAGTTTTTTAGGTGCCCCAGAAAAGGTGCCTTGGGAGCAACTCTTTTTATCAGTAACTTTAATGAATTTTTGCCAATGCAAATGAATGTCTACTGCATAACTGTCAATAAATTTAATTAATTTAATATTTAGTATCCTCCTACTGTAACTGAGAAAAGGCAATGCCATAAGTTGACAAAGAATCACTTGGTATAGCTAAAATACTTGAGGAATATCTTCAGATCTTTCAACAATTGGACAAGTAATCCATGTTCTTTAAAAATGTTTAAAGTTTATTGGCATGTGAACTGCTTAGCCGAAAGGATAGATGAAAAAGAATGAAATATTGTGCAATCACCTTGGGCAATATCTTTCTCCTTATTCTAGGAATGGTCTGGTTAATTAGCATGCTTTAAACACAACATTTGTCTAATATGCACAGCTGTGCACTTTGTGCTCTGCTGGTGATCCAGCTACACAACATGCCACACTCCAGCTTGTACACTGGTAGAAGCTGTATCCTAACTGCTACATTTCCTTTCCTTTCCTTTCCTTTCCTTTCCTTTCCTTTCCTTTCCTTTCCTTTCCTTTCCTTTCCTTTCCTTTTTCTTGTTACTTTTTTCCCCCCTCCTTAACTTATTTATAAGACAATAGTTTGGAACTTGAATCATTATATTTTAACACAAGGTTATTTTACCTCAGGTGAGTTTTCCAGAGGTGATGCTCTGTAAACAGTAGGATACAAAAGACCCTCAAGAAAAAACTCTGACAGTAAATCCTAAGTATAGGTAAAATTGTACATCAAAGAAGATCCATTGGTACGATTTCAAGGAGTCTAATCAAACTATTTTAACATAGCCAGATTTCTGATATAAAAATACAAATTTCGAGCTCCAAAAAAAAGGGGCAGAAAAAGGAAAACACTACAGCAAGAAGGTGCAAGGCTAAGAGTAGCAGTCTTTAGGCTGATGGTGACCTTCCTGTGAAGAAATCTTACTCTGATTAATAATATATCATCTCTGACACAAAATAATTATAAAGCTTCTATGAACATACTGACAGTGTTATTAATCAAACTGTTTATATACAGAAAGTCTTTATCCATTATACATTTGTTTTCTTCTAAAAATTGTCATTTTTATTCTCTCTGTAGTTTCTGATATCCTAAAAGAGCAATTGCTCATTTTTCATTTTTTCTTCTTCCAAAGAAGGGACAATTATTACAAAATCTATGACTGTAAGGTTAAGGTTCATATTTTATTCAAACAGTTTAAGAGAATAAAGTGACATTCTGTACAGAAAAAAAACCCTTGAATTACTGTCAGAGCTAGCAAAGTTAT